>SJVG01000197.1:0-50313 GCA_034774675.1 Scedosporium minutisporum
GGATTATGATGAGAGGGTGACTGTAGAGGGGGAATGGATGGATTTGCAGAGGGAGATTCGGTGCGTTTGGCTTGGGGGAAGACTTATTCAAAAGATAGGTTGGTGACGGGAGAAGTCTCGAAACAATATACGCTGCTATTTTCTACATAATTTCGGGGTTTTGTTTTCTTTTTGTTTTCGTGATTTCCTTTATTTCTCTATTTCTTTTTTTTCCTCTCTCTTTTTTTTCCCTAGTTCTTGTCACTTTAAAATCCGTTCTTTATTCTCCAGAATATCTTCCTTTTGTGATCTTGGTTTTTGAAACATTCATTTACTGGCGCTGGAGGCATCAATGTGGGGGATTCGAAGCTGTTGTTGTCTCTGGCTGGCCCAGACAAGGTAGTTATTTACAAGCGGATAGACAGATCGCTGTGAGTTTGTTTACTTTCTTCTTTCCTTACTCCTCTCCTCTCCCTTCTTTCTACTCTCATTTTTGGGGAATTCTTTTTCGGTCTTCTTTTTTGGAGGTTTTGAGCTATTTTCATGCATCATGGTGGGGGCCAAAGGCGCCAACATCTCCAGTCTCATTCTCACGAAAGCCACCATTCTTTCAGAAATCATCATTGCTTCATATAGTCCCAACTCCAATTCTATAGACTTCAAGATTGTATAATATACGAAGTTACTGTCTTCTTTCTTAGCTAGACTTAAAAAAGCCAGAAAAAATAGTAATAATAATTCAAAACCAGAGTTGGTGGACAGCCACCTCCTTCCGTGCCGCTCCCCGTGCATCCCAATCCCACCCCAGGACCGCAAGCCCTCCAATCACCACTTCGCGTATCAGCCTTGCATGCGCCCTCCAATCTATCAATTGCTTCATGATCTGCGCCAACCCACCCATTCGACTAGTTCGGCTTTCCTCTTCTGAGAATATTGCATGCCGAGGGGTATGCGGGGGGTGGGTTGGCTGTTGGTTCATTTCCCCCGGACATGACCGGACATAATGGGGATGGGGTTGGAGTTGTGGGACAGAGACAACCTTGGGGGAAGATGAGGGTGTCTATATGTCAGGTAAAAGAGAGTTCCGAGGAGATGTCGGATCACTTAAAGGTCAAGTTGAGAACTCTCGGACGTACTGTTTAGGGAGGGTCGCAGAATGGGCCGGCCAAGATCCACATAGTAGATTTGAGACCAGGCTATTCTCTATATGGTCTTGCTATAGTCGTCAACTCCTTTTGTGAAGTGTTTGTTCATTGCTTTAGTCTAACTTGTATATTAATCATGTTTCCTATCCTCGCCACTTCCTTTTCCAATGGGTATATACATCGACGTGTTTTCCGCTCCATCCGTGTGCGCCGTCTAAAAGTCATGTATTGTCATATCATGTCGATCGTTTCCACCTATTCAATGCTTCTCATATCGCATTCACCGTCTCAAACGATTGTAACATCTCTTCGTCTTGGACGTTCAAGTCTTCGAGCCTTCAAGCCTTCGAGTCGCGAACAGGATCGACGAGGTGTTGAGCTCATGGGGAAGTTGTTGTCCCGATGTGCTTGTTTGGATCGAGACGTCATCCGTGGCTGGAGTCCTAACGATAATCAAGTTAGCAACTTTCCACGATTGATATGAAGAATAAAGCCAATGAGATTAAGACTTTGCAACTCACTGTTTCAATTCTCAGGCGGCCCGGCCAGAGAAGTCCGCCTTCTTCGGCCCGTTCTCAAGTCCCACTTTCCTGAACAAATGACCCAATTGAAACCACCTTTCCTCCCTTTCCCAAAGTCCTCGACGGACCTCCACGTTATTGACGATGATCCCCACTATGGGAAAACCTCGTCTGTTCTTGGCACGACAACTTGGTCGGCGGTGAATCATGTGTGCGCTTCATCGCAGGTATGTATACCATGACGATGTTGGCCCGTATTGCGGAGATGCCGCTCTATGAAGCGGACACATTGACAGGCGCTCCCTGCTCTTTGCCGATTGGCCTCAAAAAGCCCACGTGGGCCTGACTGGCCGCGGCAAGGCTATGAGTTCGGTGTAAGAAGGACCAATCCACCCAAGCCGACAACGAGTAGGAAACTCGGGAGAGGGGGGAAGGGGCCAATAACGGAGAAAGAAAGGGTGGATATTACACATTTCCATCCGCAGACCCATTCCCTAACTTCTTCGCCCCATCCTCCAACCCCTTCAAATCCGACGTCGACCTATCCTTTCCAAAAAGGACAATAACATCCCCCTCCAAATCCACCAACGTCCCATCCGAAATCCTCGCCGAACTCGGCGTCGAAATAACACTCCCCCCACCAACCGTCGACGCCACCGACCCCCTTAGATTCCTAGTCAGCGTCGCATTCGTCGTCGTCGTCCCATGATTCATCGCCGCCTCTCCCACAATCCTCTTAAACACCCACGGCGCAACAACCATGACGACGCTATCAAGCCAACCGAGAACGCACTGCGCCAGCGCGTGGTTCTCGAGGTGCTCGCGCCCGCGCGTCCAGTACACGACGTTGACGATGAGGATGGCCAGGGACGTGAAGGTGCTGACGATGGCGTAGATGGACCAGGCTGCCATGAGGTACATGTGCGCTTTGGATTGGCGCATGTGGAAGGCTAAGTAGGTGGCGATGGAGGCGAACATGGCGCGCGAGATGAGCGGGGCGTCGTAGTAGAGGCCGAAGCCTTGGGAGAGTTGCCAGAGGCCGAAGCCGGCGAAGATGATTTGGAGGGCTGTGGCGAGGCGGTAGCATCGTTTGGGGTTGGAGCCGACGGGCGCGTCGGTGAGGACGGACACGATGTAGTGCTGGGGCGGTGTGAGGTTAGCTCAAACTGCTTTATGTCACCAATGATGTGGTGTAAGTGCAGGCCCTTACCTCGACGACGACGACATGCGCCACAGAAACGGCATCCAATATGGTAACTCCAACATCCGACTCCTTGACAGCACAAAAAATAATTAAAGTAAAAGCGAGAACGACAAACACGGTGAGGGTCACTCTCCACGGCCAGTTCGCCGACGGTTTTCCAGGCCTTTTCGTCCGGTTCGTCCACTCGGTAATGGCAAGGTGTGCGGCGTGTATGACAGCAGTGCCGACAGCAGCGGCGACTGCACTAGAAAAGTGCGCTTTGTAAGAATGAGAGGGCATCCTGTCATTGCCCAATAAGGAAGGGTGGAGAGGTAGTTGAAGTGAGGCTTTCAGTTGTGGCGTCCGCTTTCTTCTGGACTAAGGATGGCCTGACTCGAGAAGGCCCTGTTGTGTTGACGACTTAAAGATCTCGGTATCCACCTCGAGATCATAAACTTACAAGCCTAGGGCTAAGCCACAAGAAGCCTCGTGCGCAGGGGTGTGTGTGAGATTTGATGAGCGATCTGCGGGATCAAGAGATCGAAATCCGGGGGACGAGGAACCACAGGGGGTAAGGGGACATCGGACACGATATATACGGTGGTACCTCCTCGGAATGGCATGAGGTGGGTTCGGGAACTACTCGAGAGGAGATGAGGTCAAATGGCTCGATGCTAATTGGGGGCAGTGAGCTGTCGATAGCCGACTTCTGCCAAAAGCAACTCTAAATGAGGGGGTTGTTGCTATATACACTTGTTGTGCGTGTTGGGAAGAGGAAGATGTGTTCTAGTATAAGTCTATCATGAAGACCTAGAAAGATAATGAGGGACAGTGAGGGGGGAAAAGGCAATGAGTGTCTGAATACTAAAGCAGGTTGGGTCGTCAAGCTGCTTGTTTAAAACAGAAAAGAAAAAAAAATTAGATAGAAAAAGAAAGGGGAAAAAAGAATCAAGAAAATCCTAGAGGGAAAAATGAAAGTGCGGTTCGATGGTCTCGAGACGGAGTGGTACGAAGAAGCAAGTGCATCGATATCGCCAGACAGGGACCCAGCCAATAACGGCCCATCCAATTACCAGACTTCATCCATAGTGGGAAAAAAAGAGCTGGACGTATGCCATGTAGTGCAAATATGGGATTGCTCTTTGAGAGATTCCCGTCACCTGGGCATTTCCAGCAAATCGGAACTTGGCAGGACTCGATTGATGGCGTTGAGCGGAAGCAGGAGCCCTGAGGCGTCTTTCATGTAGGTACAGAAACAAAATGGAAACACATCACACGGCATAACCTGTTGCGCCATTACCAGGTTCGGGGCTCTCGGGGTCAGGGGCAAAAAGGTGATGTTGGCATCCGCTGATAGTCCTGGATGGCGAGAGCTTGGTGCCTGTCTTGCATGACTGCGGGAGCTATCGGACGCCATGGCAGGGTCTTGTCCAATGCTGTGGTAGCGGCATGCAATACCTTGCATCCCGAACCTGGTGTCGAGCTGTTCCCTGCAGCTGGAGGCTGCGTTATAGCCTCAACCGATCCTTGCTCTCCGCAACTTGCGAGAACTGCCGTCGGATCATTGAGGGGGAAGAACAGGGATGGTGGGAGTGAACCAGAGACAGCAAGCATATCAATTGGATCCAGCCGAGTCTTTCAAGACTCTGGGTATCGTCGATGTCGCTCTTTTGGCCCCTCAATGGCACCGCACCAAAAAGAAAATAAGCCAAAAGAAAGGAAAAACCAGAAGAAGAAAATAGAGAAAAAAGTTCAAAAAACACATCAATGTCCCACTAGGGTCTTGGACTCTGAATTAGTAGAACTTGCTTTTTCGGACCCGACAACGAGGCGGGGAGATAAAGACTGGAACAGATCCAAGATCGAGCATTAAAAGACCCTCGTCGTTTAAGAAGACCGAATGCCACACACACATTCTCTCTGCCCCGTTTGTTTTAGATCTCGCTTTTTTCCGCAATTCGATGACACTAGCTGCTCCCTCGTTGCTTTTGCTCATTGTCTTCGCTGTCAGAAACAACTTCTCGTTCATCACGACGAAAGAGTCAAAACATGCATGGAGGCGGAGTCGGCCCAACCACTCAGGTGTGAGAAAAATTCAACATTATATCCTGAAAATGGCCCCCAACACGAGACACCAAGACACATGAAATACACACTTTTAAAAGTATGGATAAACTGGTCCTGAATCCACAATGCTGGGTCGGTGAAGACGTGGCCTCAGGGATTCTAACTGCACTGCAACCCAGCTCGGCAAGACGAATATGTTAGCGCCGGAGCGGAAATGGAGGCATTAGCGGAAGAACGAGTCGACTGATCAATGACAAAACTCTGTCGTGCCACCTGGGCGAACAACACGATAACCCAACGGAAGGATTCTCGCCTGGCCCACAGTAGCATCCGAGGTCTGAGCAGGCTTGCCTTTTGGGCGTAAATTTCAAGCTACCCAGTCCCAGAAGGAAAATGGAAGTTGGGAAAAAGAAAGATAGAAATTAAAAAAGAAAATAATAAAAAATAAAGAAATAAAACAGCGTCTGAGAGGAGGCGGGGGAGTAAAACAGGGCGCTGGCAATTGCCCACATCTGTGCGCCTCCCGGATCTAGGGCGTAAACGTCCCGCCCAGCAGGGCAAGGGTTCAAAGACGATCTGCCAGTGGCTCCCGCCACCTTGTTCGCACAGACAGTACCCTAGAGCGTAAGGAACATGCTGAATGCCGAGCTCGTCGGCAACATTGAAGCCCCCAAGCTAGTGTTGACGCTAAGCACCATGGGCCATGGGAACGACTACTAGGAGCCTCACAATCCATCACTCTTCCGTATCCCCTACTATTGACGACATACGGAGGAGAGGCGGGACCTATAGTTAGCCACAATATGATAATTTGTTAGAATTTGATAGAGCAAACGAGTGGCAGAACAAGAACTGAGACACAGGGAGGCTGACAGCTGGCATTTGCTGAGGCCTTCAGACTACTGTTGACATCAGAGAACTTCTGCGGCTCTCGCCAAGCGCTTCCGGCCCGAAATTACCGTAGAAATGGTAATGAGTAGATTTTTTCCCTCGTATAAACCGCCGCGATAGATCGGCAAACGAAAAAGAGCGGTCCTGGCCTTTTCTCGGTGAAGTGCCAAGAGATCAAATTCTGGTGTTTTCCGCAGTTTTCGTCGGCCCCATAATACCTCAGACCACATTTACCCCAGGAGTTAAAAATCGAGGAGACCGTCAATTTCCCCTCGATACGTCTTGATCAATAGTGGCTTTCATTCCGCTTTGCTGGGATTATATGGTTCTTACCAATAGGTCAGGTGCCGCACGCACTTTTCGATATAGTGGCGAAGGATTTGAATTGGAAATTCAAGAGTCTGGAGCAAGGGGACGCGGACCCGCCCCAAGCCGAGCACCGAGCTTATGGTTGCTGCTGACGATTCCCTGTTATTTTAGGGGTGCCGAATGATACCTCAAGGACTTCTATGCTTGAAGCTGATTGGAGGGGATGATCACTGCCCCAGACCGCCTTTGTTCGCCTTGCTTCAGCTAGACCAGCAACCAGTCACAGTTGACGAAGGTGCCCTCGCCTCACAAACTCGCGAAAAACGCCCCTGCCCGTGATGACTCAAGGACATAGAAGATTGGCGATAAACGCGATCCCCGCACACTTGTGTGTTCGCCTCGAGTAGTAAAACAGGAAGGATGAGGGTATGGTGATGTCAGACAAGGCCAATCATAATGGAATGAGGTTCTCTTGTTTCAAGAGACGTGGTGGGTCGCGTCTACGCGGCGGCCTAATGGCCGATGACAATGATAAATAGGACTAAATGCGGCGTTGATGGCTCTCCCACGTAGATGCTAATCAAGGCTTTATCTGCGCCTTGCCTCGTTGCGTAGGCAGGGAATCGATCGCCATATAGATGACGCTGTCGCAGGTGACAAGCATCAACCTTGACGTTTGCCCGGTTTGCCCGGTCGTTGCGTTTCCGGGCGTCAAAACTTGAACCACAGGGCGGTTGACTTCATATTTAAGTTGCGTGATGAACTCTTCTTCGTTGCTCTTCGTTAATACCACAAACTTTGCCAACCGTCCCCACTCGAGAGCTAAAGGAAAAAAAAAAGACCATATCAAATAAAATAAAAATAACTCACGATAATTCGAAGTACGTCATGGATCTTGTAAATGGTGGTCTTCGGGGCTAACACCAATAGCATACACTCGTTGCTAACTGCCACACGCATAGATATCAACAAACCCACGTACTGAAATTATCGATCCTCTGAGTGTCATAATGGAGACATCTCATACCTCCAACAACGGCTGCGGCCGTTTTGCCGTTACTATACACCAAGCGCCTCGAGCAGCTAATGAGGGCGAAAGACTGAGAACGTTCGAAGACTTCGACAGACAAAAGAGAAAAAGGGAGAAGGCCGCCCGGCTTTCTCAACAGGAAGATAAGGAGTGGAAAAGACGGAGTGGGAAATAAAGTTTAGTCGTAAAATGCGAGCCCGTTTCCGGCGCAAATTTGGGACATCTCGCCTCTCTTGCCCGCTTGGGGATGAAGGTTCCGTGGACTTGGGACGTGTGCTGGCCATTAATATGCGGGTGAACAGTAGCGGAGGGAAAGCCTAATAGCCGCCAAACTCAGGCGGCCAATTTGTATAATAGCATAGAATAGGAAATCGTTCTGGGAAAGCGAGGGACTCCTCGCTGATTGAAGATCATGCCCCGGCGAGAGTATCGTCCTGAACTAAGGCGAGTTGAGGAAGCATTTGCTGTCATTTCGACAGGATGTAAGGAATTTGGATTAGCATCAATAATGGAGCGCAGGAGTATGAGTATATCGAGTAAGAGGTCGTGGGTTCCATTGTTCTTCTGTCTCCACGCGACAGCCCCTTGGCTCTAATTCTCGAGTTATTCCATGCATGCATATTGATACTTGCATAGTGTGCCACAGCAACAGGCCGCGGAGCCCAACCCGACTGGCTCGGCGTGATATCAGCTCTATGAAGAAGTAGTACAACACTGTTTTTCGACGCTTCATGAAGCTGCACAGAGATGAGACGAAAGAGTTAGTTGCATACTAGTTCTCGAATGTCAAAATTGTACCGGGGGGCGCTCAGGACGCAAGGCAAGGTCCGAGGGCACGCTGGTGAAGAGGTTAGCCAGCTATGATCATTGTCCAATCGACGATTGTTGACTGCCACTTTAAGCTAAATCCGATGCCTAGAACAGAAGAGGGAAAAACGAAAAGATTAACGCCGAAGCAAAGGCGCATTTCGGAGGCCAAGGGTTAAGCGAGGGAGCAGGGGTCATGATGGCCCCAATGCCGAACGGTGAGGCGGCGGGAAGCTGTCTGTGCCGCGGACGTTCATTGAGTGACAGCATGATGCAGAGCCGATTTGCTTGAACTGATGGGTTGGTGTCTAGTTCCTGATATTGATTGATTCAGGCAGATCAAGAAGAGTCAAATGCAACTAACTGCACAAGTTTGTCCTAATTGTGTCGTATTCATTAAAAGTAACAGGAAGCACAAATTAAGGTGCGCAAGTACGTCCGATAATGCCACTGATGTACTTGTAGTGAAACTATCCATTTATCTGCTTCGATCGGACCTTCTTCGAATACAAGAGGAAGTAGAAATCCAGCAGGAGCACCTTCCAGATTCCAGACTCCCCCGTCATAGTGGGCATCATCAACCCGCCAACAGTTAGTGCGTAATTACAACAGTCAACAATCTAATTAAACATTGATCAGTCAAGGACAGCCTGAAGCCAATAACATTGAATTGATTGATTTTGACGTGGGCAGTATTAGTCGGCTCGTAGCTTCCAATGAGGTTTCAGGGTCGATCCTGTGGTTGGCCTGCCGCAGCTAAGGCAACTTACACCCACCAGCGAAATAGACATAGAGGCCCCGAAGTGACGGCACATCTACAGCATAAGTGTGAAGTAACCTACTTGCAGAGACCACATGCTTAAGTCAAGTGCTCAAGTGCTACTTCCTTCGTATGCATTCCATACTCCATATTCTGTGTAACGAAGTTTCCCGGTCCGGACGTCTGCATATTTTGATCATAAACTCGGAAAGTGCGAGGGACCCACCCGTTATTACCGCAACCGGGTTCCCGGAGTGGAGCCGGCAAGGGAAGGAACCGGTTGGCCGTTCACTTCCAACTCGGGAAAAGTGGTCCTGCCCAAAATATTCTCGGCCTCCGGGAAATGTTTATTGCGGAACTATGAATTGTTCTCGGTACCTCGGTACATGCAAGGGAGAAATGACAATCCAATCTCCATGGCAGATCATCATTGACGACGCCACAACCATCGACGACCTGCACTAAACTTCACAGATCCTTGTGCGAACTCTCATTCATGAAGAGGACCCTTGATCAATTGGAATAAATGGACCCGCAGGCGCACCGCCAACCAGGGTTACCACACTGAGACACCGGAACATTAGCTCCACGGACAGCCTACTGCTCTCTTGCGAAGCTGAAGGTGCACCTGTTAGCCTTGTTGAAGGCAGGGGTGGTGCAGCATCATCCGGAGAAGCCCTGGATTTAGAGGCCTTTTTTTCGTTTCTCTTTTTTTATAAGGGGGAAACTAAAAAATCTTTTTCTGGGCGACCGGGCATGCGTACTGATTTTGGGATTGGCTCGAGCCAAGAATAGCGCGTACTTTGTAAGGAGATCGCACATCATTAATGGCATATGCACTAACTAAATCAGACGCTATTTCGCAACGACGAGCCTCCGACCACGTACAAAGTGAGATGAGCTCTCTAGCGATACACCAGCAAGCCACAATTTCTATCAGATATGACGGGTTCAGAGAAAGACAGGCGATGGTGGCCATTAAAATACCAAACAATCTTTTTCTGTCTTAGAAGATAACGACATATGTCTTGAACCGCTTCGGTAATAGTCCGAGAAATTGCCCGACGACACCTGCGAGTGATGCAGATGATTCTTAGACGCTCACATACAGAGGCTAACATCAGCCATCAGCCATCCACCTGCTCTCCACGACTCAGACAATGGCCAATTTTGATCTCTAGGCGAGGATCGCAGATCTGTTTGTTAATTTCCCAGGCCCCTCATCCCGGCGTGCCGGGCCCGCAGCCATCGTGCATCTGCACCACTGAGACTCTGATCTAACTTCTGCAATTTTTCGGAAGCTGCTTGAACCACGCATCGCAGGAGCAGCCCTACCGGCAGTTGTTGCAAGTCTCATAACAGAGCTAGGCGTAGCGACGTGGTGGCAGGATACCCCCATCTAATCCCTACCCCCTGGTCCTGGGCTAGGCATGGGGCTGCACGCCAACTGTCACGAACATGAAGAATCAAAACCCAAGGCGGGCCTGTTATCCATCGCCCTTCGAATCGACGTAGCGTATTCAGCCTCATCGCTCTATTGACAGAGACCCCCCGTCAAGTGGCTGGCTCTCTGGCGTATTTGACCGAATATCCTCGTCATCTAAGCATTACCTGATACGGCTTAACCATTCGCCGTTGGTGGCCTAGCCTACCCGCCCGATCCCCAGGAGATCTCCCCAACCAGGGCTAGAATACTCGTGATGGGTCACTTTGTTTGACCCGCTGCCAGACCAATTGGTAGGCCCGCCGGGGGTGGGCATCCACAGCAGCGGCGCCCAGATGCACGCCATCCCTCGCGCCTAGTTTAAGAAGATGTCTCGATATGTCGACTGCTATATAACTTCATGCAATCTGCCACTACTCGGCGATCACCCGCATAGACTAGGAATCTGGTTCACCTTAGCGACGCAGATTCTCAGTCAAGACTCACTCTCCATTCTTTCCATAAAGAGCTGTTCTCCACTCTGTCACTTCCCGTCCCCGCTCTCACAGACTCCCTCGATTAATACTCCATCTCTATTGTGATTGCAAAATCTTGACCGGGAATCTGGTGGGGAGTTGACGTTGAATACACTTTGAGATCCTTTGATCAAGCCCATCCCAAATCTTACCAACAGCCATGGCTCCGCGACGCTCAGCTCTCTATTCCCTCCTCAATGATGGGGCTTCCGAACACGATATGATGTCCGAGTCCGACATTAACAGCGGGAACACGAGCGATGTTCCTATCTCGACCCCCCCTTCTCGCAGCAATTCTCGGGTCCCCTCTAACAGCCCAAACGGACTACGAACCCCAGCATCCTACCCACATGCCGGTCCGTTAACCCAAGTTCCCGTCTGCTTTTCTTCTAATCTCAACACATAAATAACTGGATATCCCATGTTTCTGTAACTGACACGAATTGCCGCAGATCATATGGAAACGTCACCTCACACCGCCTACTACCGTGGCGCAGCACATCCACCTGCACCGTACGCATCCACCCACCAAACTTCTTACTCATCACCTGTACCTGGACTTCCCGGAGCTCCAGGCACCTACAATCACGGAATGCATCCAGGAGGTCTACCACCGATCGCCGGCCTGCAGGGTCCTATGATGACGGGCGAGACTGTCGTGGCGCCCCACATGGCATCTCTCAACAAACCCGTAGAAGACATGTTCCTCGTACGAATCGACACTTACACGGCATCCAAAGAAGCCGGGGACAAGAGGCAAAAGAACGCTGATGCGTCGGCACGCTACAGACGCCGGAAAGCCGACCAGGCCGCCGAGGAAAAGTCCAAAATGGCGCAGCTCCAGGAGGAGAACCGATATCTCGGCGGCCGCGTGATCGAGCTGACGCGCCAAAGAGAGTTTTACCGATCGGAGAGGCAGGTGCTAAGGGAGCTGATGCTTACGGTGCCTGAGCTTAAGGACGTGGCGAAGAATAGGCCAGCGACCCCGCTCCCGCCTTACGATGAGCAATGAAAAAGCTGCCCGATGTGATGTTCTTTTACGGTTCGATTTCCAGATCTCATTGTCGTTCCAGTTCTCCAAAGATTAACTGGTTTGGATTCTTATTACTGTTGTTTATATGTATTATATATTCTACGGAGTCATTCGGCAGCGGAAATAATACACGAGGGAGCTCGGACGTTGGCATTCGCTTCCCATCACTCTTGGAAAGGAAGCGAGACCGACATGGGCTCTCTTCGGGATGGGGAGTTAACGGTCTAGAAAGGACAGGGATGAAGATATCCTGGGAATTGAGGTTTTACGATAGGTTCTACAGAGCGAAGAATTACATGTCTACATCTTGATGTTTACTTTTCTCAGGGTACGGTTCCCATTCACCTCCATCTCCTGCCGTATTTCCATGAAGAAGAAACAGGGAATCCATTGTTCGATTCCAATCAGGGCATGCTCGAGTCCGTTGTTTCCAAGACCACTTACATGAGGCCGAGGTTTCACAAACTTGGGCTGCACCCCTCGCTCGGGCACCAAAGCCCTTCGCATTCACCTTGGCCTTCGACAACCCCATCACGAATCGGATTCTCCAATTCTTCTCTTTAAGGAAAAGACAAGAGTAACAATATTTGCTAATATTCGTCTTCCCCCGCACCTATCACCTCGCTACCAAAGACGGAAAGTACACCACAAGGAGCGCAGATCCTAACCGAAGACGCTCTAACATTTCAGGTTTAGACGAAAACCAAAGTGAAAGTGAAAGTGAAAAAGAAAAGTGAGGCGTTGTTAGCTTCTATGATTCATGCATTACCGACTATTACTTTAATTCTCCATTTATGGATTGGGCGTACATGACAATTCCCCGGCGCGGGTTTTGACGTCGGATGCGAGCTTTGTGTTTTCGCTTCACTTTTAGGCATATTGGACAATATAGACAGGGAACAACCGTGATGTTGTCTACTCGAGGCATATCTCGGAATCAATACACGGAGGTTGGTTGGGGATCTAGATTATGATGTGCTGTTAACTTCCTCCGTTGGCAACTTCCCTTCCCCTGATTTCGGTGAGCGAGACCGCCTCGTCAATGCTTGACAAGGTATCCTGGACTATTACTCCACCATAAGTCCCCACACAAGAAACGGTTTCCTCTTTCGTAACCGGCTTTGGTCTTGTAAATCTCCGCCTTGGGATTCTTCTGGCTTCTCTCTTGCCAAAAGATGAAGAGATTTGCATGGGGCTTGTGTTTTCCGGTGACGTGGGAGGGATGTGAAGGAAGCCGGTGTGCCTTAGCCAGGTCCCTCCACCCCGATCGTGGCGTGGAAAAGAGAAAATTTGTAAAGTGGAGAAGCTCAGGCGGTGTAGGGGATGAGTGAGAGCGATAGGCTGGGGCAAGGGTTGTATTTCGAGACGTATGATCTGGCCGTGCGCACCCGCGAACCAAGAAATGGAAGGAGATGCTTCGCCTCAAACGAAGGAGGATACGTGTGTGTCTTCGTGGGACAGCGTCGTAATATCAGCAAGGCGGAACCCAGAGGCGTTCGATAGAAGAATCCTAAGCCCGGACCATCAACAGTAGCTTCACATTTCTCCTGCGCGAACTGAGCTGGGGTTCTCCTCCAGTGACAGCAAGGGATCTGCGATGACCTCTCTCCTCCCTCAGCTCCTACGCAAAGGTCGAGGCCTCAAGATGGACCGCGACCAAACTCCAGCTGAAGTGTAAGCCAAGCCATGCATCTTCATCCTCAAGGCTGTTGTTCCCCGACCGACCCTGCCCAACCTTCCGACCTCCACTCCACATCTACCACCACGTACCATCATCGAGTCCTTTTCCGCGGGCATATCCACTTGCACATTTGTTCGTCCTTTTCTTCTCCCCCCACTTACCGTGGATGTTTTCATCTCCACCCTCCTTCACCTCTATACGTGTCCAACTCGCTTTCGCTGGCTTTAGCCTCTCCTGAGAGCTGATGAGAAAAGAGGGGGTGTGTAGGAGTAAGAAGAAAGAGGGAAAAAGCACAGTGCCTCGAATAAGCGGACCTGTAAGACATTCGTGGCGCTCGCTTCCCCTCCCTCATCCTGCTCTTTGTCAAGATGCCGTCACTGACAACTGCATGCTTTCCTTTTTTATCTTTGACGCTGCGAGGCTCGATCTATTGATCTCTTACTCCGTTGGGCTGCCTTAGCCTAGATCTTTTTGAAGATTTGATTGACACATGGGCTTGAAATGGTGGCTCGCTTCACTGTTTCGTGGATACCAATTGAGGGGATTATACGAAGTGCCAGATATGCAGCGTGTAGACTCGTCATATGAGTCGAGCCGTAAAAACGAATGTAGTAGACCTCATTCGAAGGAATAATAACGTTCCGAATTCCCCGACCACTCAGATCATTTCTATCATCCATACAACCACTGTAATATTTCCTCATCCAGTCTCCGTTTTTTTACACCGCCAGATACGTACAATGCCGGTGCTCCGATGATTCCGGCCCGCCGAAAACTCCGAAACTTGATGTTTCGGCCGAGTCTGGGAGAAGGAAATCTCCGGGCCCCGTAAGACGCCGGCTCCTCCAAGCGGAGGTGCACCGCGTAGATATTATCCTTTTTCGCCTACAGTTTCTCCGAAAATCGTGCCGCCGATGAACCATTTATCGGCGCTTGTCCGCGACTGATCTTTGCCTATCATCCGCCAGTCCATCGAAGGCTCCGTAAGTTCTTGTCGCTGCAAAGCTGGACAAGGGAGGTGAAATCCAAGTGGCTTATCTTGAAACGGGGACCGAATGGCCAGGTATATCCCCGCGGAACTGTTTCCACGTCGGCTGTCGCTGGGGACGGTATCAAGGACGCCGTGAACAAAGTAGCTGCAGAGAGCGTCATTTGCAAGAAATTGGGAGGACGTCAAAGGTAGAAAGCGATGTGAATGGGAAACCTTGGGAATGAATAGTTATTCGATACTCGCTTCAGTCGGTATTCTTCAATAAAGCCGCCTAACTGTCAGTAGGTCTGCAACCCACATCTGGGAATTAGTGACATCTTTCTCGAGCAGTTATCGAGTGATGGATGTCGTCTTATGTGTTCCTGGAACTTCGGCGTAAAAGTGAACTCATCCCGGCAAGATTAACCGGCTTTTCTGCTTTTCTGGATTTCACAAATTGAGGGCGTGATATAGTGCCCTAAGAAGACGAGTATCCGCACCCTTGGGCGCACGTAAGACTTGGATGGCTCCACCATTCGCCTTAGAAAGCTCATGAAGAGCCCTCTGTAGCGATGATACAAGATACGGAGATTCGGTGTATGGTCCTCCGAGAAGAACGTACTGTCTCAAGAGTTAGAGAGTCCCTCCCTCCAATCCCTTCAGCATCGGAAGAGCAATGTGGAATACGTACCGAGATGCTTCCAACATCAGAGTGTACCCTCTCAAGGCAAAGCCTAAGCGTCTTCACAATCATGTCAACCGAGGGCCTCAGGCAGCTCACGATCTGCGCGCCGGTAAAGGCCAAGCTTCCCGTGAACCCGGGAGCGCCTCCCGGAATCGTGAACTGGACTCTCCAGTCCCCCCGGAGGTCTTCTTCCGTAGCGTCGAATCGGCGAAGGAGTTCCCGGAACTGTTGGCTGCATTCTTTCAGCATCTCTTCCATCTCCATGCGGCCAGTTCCGTGCTTGGTCTTTCGGAACATTGCAGCCAGCCGCGTTTGGCAGCGGCTGGCGAACAAAGTTTGCGCACGCTTCCATCTGTTTCATGAGTGGTATTTTAGCAGGGCGAACTCTTTCTCGCTGGGCGTTATAGATGTTTTATGTATGAAAAAGGGAAAAAAAGGGGAAAGGAATTACGATAGAGAGAGAGAGAGAGAGAGATCCTCACCCAACGCATTCGCCAATATATCCCCGCTGATATTCCCCCATCTCAATGTGGAACGGCGAGACGGGATCTAGGACTAATGGAGTGCAGTCAATCATTTCATCGTCCGCGTTCAACACAACTATACACCGCGGCACCGTGGGGTCGCTCAAGTTCTCGAGATTCAACTCCCCCTTGTAAGAGAAGAAATTCGTAATGGCAATAGAGTGCGGGATTACCTTCGCATGGCGCATCAGATTGTCGTCCGAGAGCATATCCGTCAACCACTCCCAGCCCATTTGATGCAAGAAGTCGGGAACTGTGTAGACGATAGAGTTGAGCTGCTGTTCGGATAAATGACGCCCTTCATTGAGGCGCTGACACAGCTCAAACTCCTGCATTTGCAGTTCCGTCGCGTAAACGGAGGGGTTCACAGCTGAGTCTCCGATCAAGTGCCAGCTTTGGCCCGAGAATCCAGTCTCTCCTGTTTTGTCGAGCCAGAATCGCGGGTTAGGCATCTCAGCTGCGGGATCAGGATCATCGGCAAGCGACGACCTCCTTTGTTTAAGCGATAACATTCTCCGGAAGAGTCTCCTTATTCCAATCATTAATGACGACAGCGCCTCGCCAGCTTCCTCGCCAGCTTCCTCGCCAGCTTCCTCCCCCTCCAGGTGCTAAGGGACAAAGAAGTCAGTGCTAGCAAAAACTGAAGATTTCGGGGATGGCTCAGCGTGAATACTTACGGGAAATTTGCACAAGGTAATCGTCTCTCCCACACATTTCGTCACAGCAACAGTATCGGTGGTCCCAAAGCAGGACATGAAAGCCACCGAAGGATGCTCTGTGGACGCAGCTAGCGGCATTGTACAAAGCAAATGTGAAGGGCCTGAGGATTCTCCCGGCCGGGGCCCGCCAATATTACCAACAATCCTCGGCAACATCCATTTCGGTTCGGGCCATTTCTCATTCGGCTTGAAAAGCTTCGAGGGTTGCCGAGTTTCAAACACTGGGAATTCGGCCGACGCCTTGGTCTCTGCTGGATCGACAACTCCTTCGGGTCCTGACACCCCTGTTCTATGGCCATGATCAGTTTGTAGAGCAGGCGGTCCTGGACTCAGGTATTGATCAGCTCCATCGTGGTTGTTATTTAGGTTCTCAATTCCAGTTTCTTGACTGGAACGCGTGTCTGAGTCCCGGGTAACTTTCTTTTTGAGTTTCTGGCGGCGGCGAGGGAGGCTAGAATAATCTGATCCCTTGGAAAGGCCCGAGCTCCGACTACTGCTGCCGGTGAGATGTGCCAGCGCTTGCTCCGTCAGATCTTGCGGCTCATGAACTTTGCTAGATGAGGAGTCTAGAGTGATGCTCTTGAGCGGAGCAGCCCCTTCCGTCGCTAGATTTACTGTACTGGAACTTTCCAAGGAGTTTAGTCGCTCAGAGGAGCTTAAAGAAAGCATCGATCGAGTAGGCCGCGGATGAGGCAGGAGTTCCGTGATACTGCTGTCCTCTGTCTCGCTTGGGGACGGTCCTTCTAAATGGCTCGAGGTCGGCTGAGGTTGTGGAGCAGTATGCCGGACCGGGGGATAAAAGATCTGCGATGCCGATGTCTGGACTACCGGCGTGGAGTGATGCGATGCCATGGCTATCTCGTTTGCCGCGTCCGTCTCCCCGGCTACGGTATCTTTCCGTTCATCCTTCTCAGGCCCATGCGTTCCAGAAGACGCTCTGCGGGGCGTACTCGGGCTCTAGTCGAAAGCTATAAACTCGCTTGAAAATGATCCTTGGCTCTCAACTAGGCCATCTAACGCTCTTTCTGTAGAATTCTTCGCAAATATCTGACATATCAAGTTCTGGTCGTTTAAGAGGAATTTGAAGGGGAATAACACGAGAGTACTGTCGGTGCCTAGAGTGGGCCAAGCTTCGGGGATGGAACGCCTTGCAGCCTCTCCCTCGATAGCGGCACCCTTCCTCTCACAAATTATGGCGAAAATAGTTAAGCAGGCGTAATAGCTGGGGCTCTCTTTTCCAACAATCTTTCTCTTCGCCTGTAACACAGTCTTGCAGACGTTGTAGGCGTCATCAAAGCGGGAGTCCTTAAGATGCGCAAGGGCAACTGCCTCTAGGAGATCGTAGATTGGGAGGCTCTCGGCAGATTTGGACTTGGGTAGCGCGGCGAGAAGGGTGGATGCATCGTCCCATTTTTCCAGTGCGCAGAGACAGAGGGCGAGCTGAAGCTTCAAGAGAGTGAACGTACGTTTGGCGGAGGGATCGCCAATGGTTTGCTCAATTGCCGTTCTCAGGCATTCCTCTGCTTTGGCATAGTTCCCTTGCTTGAAGCTGTCGTAGGCGAGATCTCCCAGGTTTCGACGAAAATCGAGTTCTACGCCGGATTCACCAGAAACCGATTCGGCAGCATCATCTTCATTGGGGTCGACAGAACGATGGGGGGTTATGCCACGCCGCGTAGAGTGCTTTTTATCCTCCCTCTCTGGCACAGTCAGAGTCGTTGAAGCGTTTGTTTGGGTATAAAGAAGGCTACCACCCTCCTCGGTCGCCGTGTCTCCGGATACTGACTCCGGGATAATGGGCAAGCCGTCGTTCCAAAGTTCAATGCGATCCCTCTCTTCCTCAGTGAGAGCAAGGCCATACTCGCTTCCTCCCCACATGGACGACCTCGTACTGGCCGCGCTGCTGGTGTCATAGTGGAACTTCCGAGCCGCTTTGGCAAGTCCTTCGAGGTTTCGAGCTTGTCGGGCGGCGAATGGATCGACGGGCCTTGGCTGCTCTTGCTCTTCTCCTTTTGGATCCCCTTCGGTCTCCTTCTCGGGTTTGCTATGAGCTGCCTTAAAAGACTCAGTGATTAATTCCTTGAGTTCTTGCAGCTCCTGGAAGAGGCTGTCTTGGCTCGCGTTTGCACGGAAGGTCAAGGATCTGATCAAGATTAGCGACAAATACCCAGTCTCCAGGTCTGGGATAAATTGGAGGCTGCCTGGGAACCTTGTGTCTCTTGGCTATTGACAATAGTAGAAGCGGCCAGGACTCACACATTCACAACAGCCAGAGCGGTTTGCATGGCACAGTTGCATTTGTAAATCTTGTCAGTAAACGCCTGAATTTCGTTGCTCCGGAGGCTATACCGGAAATGCAGACCTGGGCCCTTTATCAGTTTGACAAGGTTCTTGGCCTCACTGTCGTAGCTACTCGTCAGTCGCATGACCACGCGGTCTAATTCATCGACAGTGACCTTGCAGTCGACGAGTGCATTGTCGATCTGCTGCCACATATGATCATCCAAGTGGCCGAGAACTAGGGTTCGGGAACTACATTGCTTCACGGTCTTTTCGACAGAGGCTAGGAGGTTTGCCAAGCGGCTGACTTCTTCTGAGAGATTTACGACTTTGGTATCAATGTTCTTGATACTGTTGATGAGATTGAACAGCGAGATGGAGAACTTCAACGACGGTTAGCCCGAGATGAGGGAATTAACCAGAAATAAATACCGCTTGCACGAGTGTCCCCCGTCTGCCCGGAGAGAGATGGTGGCAGGGATCGCCTGAACTGGAATCTTGGAAGCTGAACCTACGACGGTGGCACTCTCAGCTAGTGATGCCGCACCGGCCGCGATAGACAAAGGATTCATGACGATTGCCGTTTCTAGCTCTTAAACCTCTTGTCTCGAGAGACAGCCGGAGTGCGGGGTCAGCTGAACTCTCACACAAGGATTGAATTGAATGATGTTATTGAGGGACGAGCAACCGCAAATATCCCTCCAAAACCGGGGAAAGATGCGATATAAGTCATGTCCGCTGTAGCAAGGCGAGAAGGGTCTCGAGAACATTGAAGCACGAGCACAACTCGATCCAGACTTCTGGTAATGAATAAAGCTCTAACTATCAGGACTCCCATCGTCGAAACTCTTTGGACCAGGCTGCCAAGTCTGTGTCAGGAGGATATCACAGATAAAGTATTGAATTCCCTGCCGTTTTATTGGCCAAAGTACCCCCGGCTTCTGCGAGATCTCAGCCCCCTTCCCATTTAGGAACACGGATCGGTGTCGACATCTTGCAGTGTCCCAGGGGTGCGTATGTCCTCTGCATCCAATAACGAAACGACCAATATCTCTGGGTCGAGTCGGAGCTGCGGGCAATTTCTCTGCGTCGCGAAATGCTCATACCCCCCCTTCCCCGCCCGAGATACGAATTCGAACCTTATACTCCAAGGACTCGCGATGATAACGCAGTGTCACGATCCGCTGAAAAGGCCGAGCCCGATCGAAAGAGAACATTCACCCCACCCTATCCTCCGATCATCCGCTCCTCCGCTGGACGTCTGGCTCGATAACGAGGAGGACGGTGTAGAACGGTACAGACGGAGGAGCCTAGCATTTTGCTTGGAGAGAAAAAGTACACTCGCGCAATCACCAGGGTAGAATCTACGAGAAAGTAAAGTATGATTAGTTTGTCTTTTGCCACCGAGGTATCCTTCTCCAGCTCCGCCTCCAGCAACAAGGATTTCTGGGTATTTTCTGCGTGGCACACCCCCGAACCGGGACTGAGAGGAGCGGAAGTGCGTGTCTAAAGGGAGCCGGCTAGCCTGCCTCACAAGGGTGGGCTTTCTGGCGTTCCCTCGTGATTAGTCGTATAACTTGGGCAGGTAGGCAACGATTTGCCAGTCTAGGTCAGTCTCCAAATTGTATTTGCACAGCACGAAGTAAGGAGACTCAGGTTCTCCGACCTCGTCAATGTGGCAAGCCAATGGCTTCCCGGGGCATCCGAGGAGGGGACAGTTGCCTAGCGGGGCCGGAATTCAAGCTCGAGGAGGACTTCCATGAAGGGTGGCGGAAGGTTCAATTGAGCATCCAAACGCGAGAGAGGGATAGATGTGAGGCTGCAAGTAGCTTTTCGGTGTAAGCTCACTTGGCAGGTCAAGTTCGGCTTATTTCTCGACATGAGCGGGTGATTGTGTACGACATCGTACTGATTAACAGCGAGCATATTTACTTCGTAGTCGCATAGAAAAAGAAAAAAGAATCATTTCATTATTGACCGCGTCTGTCGCATTGAAGGCTGTTTCACTTTCAATGGCGGCAGCTTGGCAAAGCCATTCCGAGATAAATTCCTCGAAATAGAATGGGAAGGAGCATGGTGTACTTCGTACGAAGGTACGTCGTTTGGCACAGCCAACTTTGCATGGGCAAGGTGTGCAGGGGCCACGTAATATATCACGTGATGGCGCTCTTAATCTCACGACACAGCGCTATTACTGGCAGCCTAGCCCAAAGTAATCAAGCATCTCAGACGTCAGCTATTAACGAGTTAAGGGCATGTCGGCCTGTCGCTCAATTCTTCTTCCCATCTCATTGTGTTGATATCGTTCGTAACTGCGAAGCTGCTGACCGGCGGCTACGAGCGTCAAGATGTCCACCATAACACATACCAAGTATGTCATCTTCTCGAAACAGCCTGCCGAGAACGCAATGCTGCTCCTACTCTTTTTTGCCCCCCTTTCCCTTCGAATCTGTCGCCCACGGTTCTAATATGCTGTTGTCACTTTTTCCAGGACCGACCAGGATCTCAATATTAGTATCAAGAAGGCGACGAGTCCCGACGAAACGGCGCCGAAGCGTAAACATGTACGGAGCTGTATTGTGTATACCTGGGACCATAGGTCCTCCCATGCCTTCTGGACCGGCATGAAGGTGTAGGTTCTTCCCCGACCCCGCTGATCTCCTCGAGCTTTACATCTGTCCAGAGGGTGCCGAATCTAACCTGCATCACTGCCGTTTCACAGCCAACCCATTCTCGCCGATGAAGTACAAACTTTCAAAGCCCTCATCACCGTCCACAAGGTCCTCCAAGAAGGCCACCCCAACACCCTCAAAGAAGCCATGGCGAACCGCAGCTGGATTGATAGCCTCAACCGCGGAGTTTCAGGTGACGGTATTCGAGGCTACGGCCAGCTTATCCGAGACTACGTCAACTACCTCCTCGCCAAGCTCTCGTTCCACCGACAGCACCCCGAGTTCAACGGCACGTTCGAGTACGAGGAATACCTCAGTCTCAAGGCCATTAACGACCCTAATGAAGGATACGAGACAATTACGGACCTTATGACGCTGCAGGATAGGATCGATCAGTTTCAGAAGCTCATCTTCTCCCATTTCCGGAACGTGGGGAATAATGAGTGTCGCATCTCAGCGCTGGTGCCGTTGGTACAGGAGAGCTATGGAATCTATAAATTTATCACGAGCATGCTGAGAGCGATGCATTCCTGTAAGTGCTTGTCGCTATGCGCTGTCTCTGGGCTCCATTCCTTTGCGCGTACCGCGTACGACGTAGTGGACTTAGACCGGCCCCGCCTAACGGTCACCATTCTAACATTAACTTCCCCCAGCCACCGGCGATGACGAGGCCTTAGAACCTCTACGCGAGCGATATGGCGCCCAACATTATCGCCTAGTCAAGTTCTACTACGAATGCTCGAATCTACGATACCTCACCAGTCTCATCAGCATCCCCAAGCTTCCGCAGGATCCTCCCAACCTCCTCGCCGTCGATGATGAAGCTCCTGCGCTCCCCGCAAGGCCGAAGCAAGAGATCGAGAGGGCACCCTCACCGACTCCCGCACCCAAAAACGATGCGCCCGACGAGATCAACGAGTTCTGGAAGAACGAGCTAGATCGCCAGAACCGCGAATATGAGGAGCAGCAGAGAATCCTCCAAGAGAAGCAACAGCAAGCACTCCTAGCTCAGCAGCAGGCTCAAGTACAGGCCCAACGTGACTTCGAGGAGCAACAACGCAAGTTGGCCGAGCAGCAGCGACTGGAACAGGAGCGTCTTCTAGCGCAGCAGGCTCAATGGCAGACCCAGGGCCGACTCGCGGAGCTCGAGCAAGAGAATCTGAACGCCAGGGCCCAGTACGAGCGCGATCAGCTTATGTTACAGCAATACGACCAGCGTGTCAAAGGCCTTGAAGGCGAGATATTGTCTCTGCAGGCTAACTATGGTCAGCAAATCACTAGCAAGGACGAGCAGATCCGTGCCCTTCAGGAGCAGGTCAATACTTGGAGGTCCAAGTACGAGGCTCTTGCCAAGCTCTACTCACAGCTTCGGCACGAGCACCTTGATCTTTTGCAAAAGTTCAAATCGGTGCAGCTCAAGGCGGCCAGCGCGCAGGAGGCCATCGACAGGCGCGAAAAGCTCGAGCGTGAGATCAAGACCAAGAACCTCGAGCTCGCCGACATGATCCGCGAGCGCGACCGTGCGCTGCATGAGAAGGACCGCCTTGGCGGCGCCAACAAAGACGAGGTCGAGAAGCTCAAGCGCGAGCTGCGCATGGCCCTCGACCGTGCCGATAACCTCGAGCGCAGCAAGGGCAACGAGCTGTCGGCTATGCTGTCCAAGTATAACCGCGAGATTGCCGACCTCGAGGAGGCGTTGCGCAATAAATCGCGGGCTCTCGAAGACACGCAGAACAAGCTACGCGACGGCAGCTCGGACCTCGAGCAGCTGCTCCGCGAGAAGGAGGAGGAGCTCGAGGTGTACAAGGCGGGGATGGACCAGACCCTTATCGAGCTCAACGAGCTTAAGCAGAACCACGGCGAGACCGACCATGCGCTCGACGGCGAGATTGACGCCATCATCTTGGCCAATCTCGACAAGATCAACGACATCATCGACTCGGTGCTGCAGTCAGCTGTCCATCGGGTAGATGAAGCGCTGTACGAGCTGGACTCGACAATGCAAGCGGGTAACCAGAATGCGTCGCCGACATACGTGCTGTCGCAGATCGAAAAGACGTCGGCAAGCGCGATGGAGTTTGCCACGGCGTTCAACAACTTCATCGCAGACGGGCCCAACGCCTCGCACGCCGAGCTCATCAAGGCCATCAACGTCTTCGCGGGCGCCATCGGCGACGTCTGCACCAACACCAAGGGCCTCCTCCGCCTCGCGGCGGACGACAAGCAAGGCGACAACCTCATGGGCGGCGCGCGGCAGTCGGCGCAGGCGACGGTCAGGTTCTTCCGCGCCGTGCAGAGCTTCCGGCTCGACGGCATGGACCCGATCCAGAAGACGGACGTTGTTATCAACAATAACAACGACGTGCAGATCAACCTGCAGAAGCTGAACAAGCTCGTGGAGACGTTCGCGCCGACGTTCGGCAAGCTCGTCGGTAAAGGTGACCTCGGCGACCTCGTGGATCAGGAGCTGTTGAAGGCGGCGGACGCCATCGCGGCGGCTGCGGCGCGCCTCGCCAAGCTCAAGAATAAGCCGCGCGACGGGTACTCGACGTACGAGCTGAAGGTGCACGACTCGATCCTCGACGCCGCGACGGCCATCACGACGGCCATCGCGCGTCTCATCAAGGCCGCGACGGCGACGCAGCAGGAGATCGTGCAAGCGGGCCGCGGCTCGTCGTCGCGCACGGCCTTCTACAAGAAGAACAACCGATGGACGCAGGGCCTCATCTCGGCAGCCAAGGCCGTAGCGTCGTCGACCAACACGCTCATCGAGACGGCGGACGGCGTCCTTTCCGGAAGGAACAGCCCCGAGCAGCTCATCGTGGCATCCAACGACGTGGCGGCCTCGACGGCGCAGCTCGTGGCGGCCAGCCGCGTCAAGGCGGGCTTCATGAGCAAGAGCCAGGACGAGCTGGAGCAGGCGAGCAAGGCCGTGGGGGCGGCGTGCAGGGCGCTTGTTAGGCAGGTGCAGGCGATTATTAGGGAGAGGAATCAGGAGGGGGAGGAGAAGGTGGATTATTCGAAGTTGGGGGCGCACGAGTTCAAGGTGCGCGAGATGGAGCAGCAGGTGAGCTCCCTTCTCTCTCTTCCCCACCATTTTCTCTGGGACACTATTTGTTCTTTTCTTTTTTTTTTCTTTTTCTTTTTCTTTTTCTTGGATTTTAGAGCTAACGATGAATGTGTCTACAGGTCGAGATTCTCCAGCTCGAGAATGCTCTATCCGCAGCTCGTATCCGGCTCGGCGAAATGCGCAAGATTTCGTACCAGGAAGAGTAAGAGAGGAGGGATCAACCTGGAAGCAGGGGACGAGCAGGAGGGGTCAGGGCAAGGAGGGGGAGTGCGCCTGGGGGTGTGTAAGATGGGTTCGTGGTTGGTGATGATGCGCAGAAGCAGGGAAGGGTGAGAATGTTACTTGAGTCAACCTGGTTATTTGTTGCTCTTGCGTCATCATGGTCAAGTAAGTGGACAGGCAAATACGCCGGTATCCTGTTTTCTTCGTGGGAACCGTAGTTTGTAGATGTATTAGCGAGTATTTAAATGAACATGGCTTTTTGGTCGGATTTTCTTTCCGTCTTATTACATGGCATGGTTATGTGACATCAATTCGGATGACTCTTGTTTCTAAATTCACGATTATATTTGGAATTACTATCCGAACACCACGATCTCTTGGGCCGGGATTATCCCTCCGTCTCCTCGACTGAGAGTCTCAGCGTCATGGATTTATTCGAGGCAACGAGATGAGGTTTCTTCCAAGCACTCCCATCTTTTCAACATTATTTGATTCTCAGACTTTTTTATTTTTTCCCCTTAATTTACTTTCTCCTTATTTTTCTTATTTTCCTTATTTGCCTTCTTTTTTTTTTTTTTTTTTTTTTTTTTTTTTTTTTTTTTTTTTTTTTTTTCCCTCTACATTGCGTACGCTCGGGAGCTGTGTGTTAGCTGTTGAACCATAAGTCTTGGTTCCTAGTCTCTTCATAATGTCGGACCTAGACAATGTCGACTTGGATTCGTTGAATTATGTCGCCAAGGCTCCGTATAACGGCACCGGGCCGACGGGAGGGGATCCGTTGACCGAGAATATGAACATTTGGTACGAGGTGAGTGATGGCCATTGGTTTTATTATATATGAGGTGTGACGAAGTTGTAAAAACGAACTGGACTGACTGGAAATGGGGAAATAAAGTCTGGAGATATAGGATGGGTAATAATGGCGACGGCCCTCGTCCTGTTGATGGTTCCTGGTATTGGGTACGCATACGCATTGCTCTCAGCTGGCCAACTCGAGACACCGAGCCCACTAACGCCGCATTGCAGATTCTTCTACTCCGGCCTCGCCAGACGCAAGTCCGCCCTCTCCCTCATCTGGCTCTCCGTCATGTCCGTCGCCGTCACCTGCTTCCAGTGGTTCTTCTGGGGCTACTCCCTCACCTTCTCGCACACGGCGGGCCCCTTCATCGGCAACCTCGAAAACTTGGGGTTCCGCAATGTCCTCGGCGCCCCCTCCGTCGCCTCCGACCGCATCCCCGATCTCCTCTTCGCCGTCTACCAGGGCATGTTCTCCGCCGTCACCGTCGCGCTGGCTACGGGCGCCATCGCCGAGCGCGGCCGCATGCTACCCTGCGTCGTCTTCATGTTCGTCTGGGCTACTGTCATCTACGATCCTATTGCGTGCTGGACGTGGAATCCCAGCGGTTGGTCGAACAAGATGGGTGGTCTTGACTTCGCTGGTGGCACGCCTGTGCATATCGCTTCGGGGACGGCGGCTTTGGCGTATTCCATGGTTTTGGGTAAGAGGAGGGGCCACGGCACGCACGAGCTCAACTACCGCCCGCATAACGTCACGCACATCGTCATCGGGACGGTTTTCCTGTGGGTTGGGTGGTTTGGTTTCAATGCCGGTTCGGCGTTGAGCGCGAACTTAAGGGCCATCATCGCCGCGGCTGTTACGAATCTTGCCGCTTGTGTGGGGGGAATTACGTGGTGCGTGCTCGATTACAGGCTTGAGAAGAAGT
Source organism: Scedosporium minutisporum (assembly GCA_034774675.1). Lineage (NCBI taxonomy): Eukaryota > Fungi > Ascomycota > Sordariomycetes > Microascales > Microascaceae > Scedosporium > Scedosporium minutisporum. The sequence continues at coordinate 26,232 of SJVG01000197.1, forward strand.
GGTCGACTGTGGGCTTCTGCTCTGGTGTTGTTGCCGGTCTCGTCTCCATCACTCCGGGTTCTGGTACGTTTCAATTTTGATCTTGCCTTTTTCTTTTTCTCTTCTTCGACGTTTTCATCAAAAACAGTCACTGACATGAAATCTTCTACGATCCCAGGCTACGTCCCCGTCTGGGCAGCCGTCATTATCGGCGTCCTCGGCGGCGGCTTCGCCAACTACGCCACCAAGCTCAAATTCATCCTCCGAATCGACGACGCCCTCGACATCTTCGCCGTGCACGGCATAGGCGGTCTCGTCGGCAACATCTGCACCGCCTTCTTCGCCTCGCGCCAGATCGCCCACCTCGACAACGTCCAGGTCATCAAGGGCGGCTGGATCGACCACCACTGGATGCAGCTGGCCTACCAGCTCGCCGACTCCTTCGCCGGCGGCGCCTACTCGTTCGTGGGCACCTGCGTCATCCTGTTGATCATGAACTTGATCCCCGGCCTCCGGCTGCGCGTGGGCGAGGAGGCGGAGATCTTGGGCATTGATGATGCGGAGATTGGGGAGTTTGCGTACGATTATGTTGAGTTGACGAGGGAGGTGTTGGCGGATGTGGAGAATGAGACGGGGAGTGTGAGGTATTCGGGGGATGCGGGGACGTTTAGGTCGTTTGAGAAGCATAATGCGCCGTTGGTTGCGCCGAGGGGGCCGCAGTTTAGGCATGGGCAGGGGATGCATAGGTGAGGAGTGGTGAAGTGAGTGAGTGAGTGAGGTTGAGGGATGTTGAGGAGTGTATGGCATCGTGGAAATTGGCTTCTCAGAGTTCCATCATTCATTAATTTTGTATGTAAATATTGAAGGAAATACCCTTTTTAACTAGAGTAACAGAATCTAGATATCTTAAGAAACAACTTTGCAGTTCTAGATGTGTTAGCTGGGGTCCTCTTCTTCATCTAGTCATCTCAGACAAGGGTACGAGAGCCGATGGATCGCATCTTTCGACTTGAGCCCGGCCGGATGTCTTGAAGAAATTCGATATTTAGTGTTTGAGCTAGTGCTGTCGAAGAGCTGCCCGCATCTCGGTGTGAGTGTGAGCGACGAAGTGCGAGGATGAAGATAGAGGTTACAGTTACATTAGGTACATTACTTCGAACTTCTGGAAAGCCTCAGCCGTAGCTGCCTAGACCCACTAAGGCACGTGCTGAATTAACGCTCTATGCGCGTCATGCCAGCTGTCTTCCAGGGCGTAAGTACTCATTCCAGCGTTCCAGTTTACGCCAAGTACCAGTACAACTTGGACTGACTTTTGGAAACGTCTTGATCCAGTCGATTCACATAATCAAGAACGGACAGATTTGGTGATCTTTCCTTTAGGCAGGTGCCTCGAGGGAGCTGATGCTTTACTCCACCTCAGCTGAAGCACTTGATGATTATTTATACTTGAATCACTGGGGACTGGGTGATTTCCCAGGTTGATCCGGCTGGTATTTCACCGCTTCTAGTTTCTTTCAAATCCATGTATTCTTTGTAAACATCACTTTCCATTCCTCCCGTGAACATCTCCTCCCTTTGAACCACTTGGAATCTGAGCTCCAAATAAGGTTTTTATTTACGTCAGCTAGCCATGAGCGCCGGACAGCCCTCCCTAGATCAAAAACGCCAGTACTTCCAGGAACTCGACGCGCTGCTGGGCAAGAAATCCTCCGGTGCAGATGTTGACTCCGACTCCGATGCCCTAGACGAGGAAGAAGAGGCGTATCGGAGAAAGTGCCGCGGGTTCCACAAGAAGGCATCTGTCGACGGCGGTACACCACGCAACTCTTCACATCTCAAGGTAGACTCTAGTCAGAATCACTCCCTAGAAAACAAGAACCAGGAGGAGAACCAGCGCCAGGATCTAGTCAGCTCGTCCCAATCACCTCGGCGCGGATCCCAGAATTGGCCCGGCGCACCTCCCAAGAGAGTGGTTTCCGCACCACTGCCGACTACTATCAACGCAACGCCCGCTACCGAGCACGCAAGGCGTAGGAACCGAAGGGGGGTGATTGACCTCACGACGTCGTTTGTCGAGGAGACGCCCATCCCCGTCCCAGACTCTGCTGTTCCGGGCCCCAAGATTCCCGGATTGACGAGGAGTGAAACCACCCCGTTGCCGAGGAAGAGAAGTTTCCTGACGTTGGGCCAGGAGGCTTCGCCATCTGTGGGGTTGGCGATGAAGAAGCGGAAGAGGTCCGATGGCGTACGTTTGGTGCCCGAGGCGGATCGCATTTTTGCCGGGTCGAGGTTCTTTTATATACCGGATGATGATATCGCGCCTGCGAGGAGAGCCCGTATTACGAAGGCGAGGGAACACGGGGCTACTTGGACGAGGGATATGGCGGACGCGACGCATGTTGTTGTTGACAAGAACCTAAAATATGCGGATATAGAGTCTATGCTGAAGGCGGGGCCGGTGTCTGAGGATGCTGTGGTTGTCAACGACGAGTTTCCTCTTGATTGTATTGCCTTTCGACATGTCCTCAATCCAAGGCAGACCAAGTACGAGATCGTCGGCGATCCCAACAGAGAGCCCTATACGAAAGCCGCGCCGCCAACGGAGGTAACCGAGTCCGCTGCTCGCAGAAACTCGCTTCCTTTGAAATCACCCCCTGCTAATGCGAAGCGATGGGACCATCTTCCCAACTTTGGCACACAGTCTCAAGAGTCCGGTTCGACGACGCCGCCGGAGGACCCCGGCTCCGGAGCGCAACTGGTGCCTGCCCAGGAACCTATATTAATCTCTGACGATTCCCAGTCGAGGTTGGTGCCGTCAAGTGTCGAGACATCTATGGTCATGCCTCCACCTCCGAACAACCCCACTAAACCATCGGATGAGCCTAAACAAGACGTGGTTGGTGATGAGCTGTCTAGTTATATCAGTATGATGCAAAAGTATAGAGCACTGCCGATTGATCATGACGAAGACGACACTCATTCTAGCACCGAAACCACCACTATAGCCTCCGATTCCGATGATGAGGGAACTCGTGGCTCCGAGACCGAGGAGGAAGGCCGGATGAAAACCCGCTCGTCCAAGCGCCGTAGGAAGAACGTCCCCTTCAAGGATCAGTTCGCGTGCAGCCATGGTGGGACCAAGGACAAGAAGGACATCAACCCCAACGCGCGGACGATCGAGATCCTCCAGGAGATGTGCACGTACTACACGCGCATAAACGACACTTGGCGGTCCCTCGGTTACCGCAAGGCCATAAAGACCCTGCAGCACCAGGACCACAAGATCTGCACGGCTGAGGAGGCAAGGAAGTTACCCAACATTGGGGACCGGCTCGCGCAGAAGATTGAGGAGATTGTCACTACGGATCGACTCCAGAGGCTCGAATACGCGCAAGCCGAGCCGCATGACGGCGCCCTGCAGCTTTTCTTGAATATATACGGCGTCGGACTTGCGCAGGCGAATCATTGGATAGCGCAGGGTTATCGAACGCTGGACGATCTCCTCGAAAAGGCGAAGCTGACGGAGCACCAACGCATCGGGATAGAGCACTACGACGACCTAAACACGCGCATCCCCCGCCGCGAAGTCGAAGCCCTTGGTGCTTTCGTTAAAAAGACCGCCAAAGAGATCGACCCCACTGTCGAACTCATCATCGGAGGCAGCTACCGCCGCGGCGCCGACTCGTCGGGCGACATCGACTTCATCGTCACTAAGCGCGGCACGAAGTCGACGGCGGAGCTTGCCCCGTTCTTAGGCAAGCTCGTATCCAAGCTCGAAGCGGAAAACTTCCTCGTCGCCACCCTGGCCACTTCGCATTCGCGTACGGACCCGAGCAAGTGGCACGGCTGCTGCGTCCTACCACCCACGCCGTCGATCAACGTTGACCTCGTGATGAAGGAATATTGCAAGGTTTGGCGGAGGATCGATTTCTTGCTCGTGCCGGAGACGGAGATTGGTGCTGCGTTGATTTACTTTACCGGGAATGATATCTTTAATCGGAGTATGCGGCTGCTTGCGTCTAAGAAGGGGATGAGATTGAACCAGAGGGGATTATATGCCGATGTTTTACGAGGTCCGGGGAGGAAGAAGCTTTCGGAGGGGAAGTTGGTGGAGGGGAGGGATGAGAGGAGGATATTTGATATTCTTGGGGTAAAATGGAGAGAGCCTAGTGAGAGATGGTGTTGAAAGGGGGGAGTTGGGAGCTTTGGAAAGTCAGCAATGGATAATGATGATGGTTTAACGGCGGATAGGATAAGAGCACGCTTTGGGCAAAAGGCCATGTGATGGTGTTTAGGAATGAATGTATGAATATACCCTCGTTACGTCGAATGGCCGGGCATAAGTTGACCATGTCTGTATAAGTTTGTGGTATCTTGATCTCGGAGTAGCTGATGGATCCTATAAGTAACATGCCAAGGAGAAGCAGATGGACAGACCAAAAAAAAGAGAGGATATAAAAGAAAAGACCTATTGAACCCTCCATAAACCAACCGACTACACAAGACAACCCACCCTATACCCTTCTCATGACCAAGCCACATCTAAAGACTCGCCAAGACACTCTGGATCCCCACCGTCGACGAATCGTCTCTCTTCTGCACAAACGCCTTAAAATCCGCCTTCGCCAACTTCCTCCCAGCCCCCGTCGGCCCCGTCGTCAGCGTCCTCGACTTCTCCCTAAGCGCCTCGGGACCGACGATGAAGAGCGACCCCACTTCCGTAAGCACCTCGACGGTCCCCTCGACCTGCTTGCTCAAAGCCCACTGCTTGAGTGTGGACACGTACTTCGATAGGTCCTGCGTGACCATGAGCCCGCCCGTGGCGTTGACCTGGAATTTTTTAAAGTGCTCGAAGAGCAGCTTGAGCAGCGCGAGGGCGAGCTCGCTGCTGAACATCTCGAGGTTATGCCCGTCGACGGCGAGGCGCGCCTGCCCGTTCACGCGGGCCAGGAACGTACAGATGGTCTGACACGTCTGCGTCTGCAGGGAATCGAGCTCGCCGTCGCGCGGGCGGAAATCGAGCTTCTTCTGCCCGTAGAGGGACTTGACGACCCAGTTGGACACGACGGCGACGGTGCTCTTCATGATGTCGTTGGTCTTCTGCTCGATGCTGTCGATGGCGACGCGTTTCTGGGCCTCCATGTTGCGGCGCACCGTGGTGTTGGACTCGGCCAGGCGGATGAGCACCGTCGAGATGAACCGGTCCATGACGTTCGTGATGGTCACGGCGGGGCGGATGGACGGGAGGTAGGTCATGTCCGGTTCTGTTTTGGAGTTTTCTTGCGACGTCGCCTGGTCGAGGGAGGCGTCCAGCGCCGTCTCGACGTAGACTTGGCCCATGCTGTTGAGGAGGAGGTTGAGGAGGATGCTGACGTCCTTGGGCGTCTCGCTGGCTGACCCGAGCTCGAGGGCTCTTCTGACGCTCTCGGCGAGCCACTTGATCATGCGCTTGGCGTACTCGATGCTCAAAACGCCGTCCTGTTCGGAAACTTCGATTTCGTTCTTCGACTGGTCGTCTTGGATTCCTGCGATTCGAAGCATCATGGCCTTTTGCGTGACCGTCAGATCGGAGGATTCGAGGCGCTCCATGTAAACATCCTTGGCGGAAGCGAGGAGCTGGGTTCCTTGCTGCGCTAGAGACGCCATGAAGCCCGTCGGCGCCTTCTTTCTCCTAGAGTGGTAGATTGTAAACTTGAGCAGCAACGAGTTGTACAGCTCTTCGAGGTTCTTCTTCTCGCGGCCGATGTACGAGTTGCCGACGAGGTATGGCACGAAAAGCTCTTCCAATTGCTGATCGAGCGTCTGAGATATTTGGGCCGAACACGGTTCGGGGTGTTCTGTGAGCCCGTGAGCCTTCAAGTCTTCCACGAGAGAGTTGATGTAGCTCCGAGAGGACTGAAGAGTTCGTAGGAAGGCGAGAGAAGATATAGTGTTGGCCTTTTCCAGCACGGCCTCTAACCTCTGCTGGATCGATTGCTGGAAGACTCGCTGAATAAACTTGGCGAGCACCGTCTCGTAGTAAGGGAATGCGCGCTTGATAATGAATGATTCCTCCTGCATCACAATCTTGACCTCATCAACGAGGGACTGCAGGCTCGGCTCTACTCCCGGAGACTCCGAATCCGGGTCCGCCACGGCCTCCCACGCTCCGGTATCCGTCGTAACCTCATCGTTAACGAGCTGGTCCCGATCGATGAAGAACTGGTGCTGGTTGACAAAAGTCGCAATCACGCTCGCACCGCCGTTGAAGTCATGCAGCACCTTGGCGCACTCCATCATATCCTCGAAGTTCTGGCGACGATAGCTGTTGTTAAACTGCTTCAGAAGGTCCTGCTCCAGCGTCTCGCTAAACTTTTCCAAGACCTCCCTCGTATTGTGGCCCGTAGCATTCGCCCCGTTGGTACCGTTCGCGCTCGGAGTCCCGTTCCGCATCCCGTTCGTCTGGCCACCCCACGACGCCGTGTCAAGCCGCTGACTTATGCGCATCAACTGGCGCGCAATCACCGCGCATCGGACCTTGCTCTCGGCGCCGCCTTGTTTCTGGATGTCTTCGAGCGACGTGAGCTGGCCCGTCTCGCTGAGCTCAAGCCAGCAGCGAATCAAGAAGTTGGCATCTCGCGCCCGGCGTCGTTTCCGGTCAAGCTCCTCGAGCCTTTCGCCGATCTGTACGGCCGCATTTCCGCCGGCGCCGGCTTTGGAGCCGCTTTCTGGAGAATCGCCGTCGCCATCGCCGGCTGCGGGGTTGTTGAGGGAGATGTTGAGTGTTTCGAAGGCTTCGATGGACTGGTCGAGTTTTCGGCCGAGGGTGTCGAGGGTTTGGTTGTGGGAGATTTCGGCGCGGCGGACTTGTGACGTGAGTTCCGATTCCTTCTCTTGGAGGTCTTCGGAGAGTTCCCCGAGTTGAGCTAAGGCATCTACATTTCAAGAGGAATTAAAGTTAGCATGCGCCAAACCAGGGCATCGGAGGAGGACACAGCGTATGGTGGAAGACATAGGCGTACTCTCGAATGTTCGGATTAGGGGTTTGGGATCGAATTGGACTTGCGCCGGGCCCGACCTCCGGTTGGCGGGGACAGCAGTATTCGCAAGGTTGTCGATGAAGTCTCTGACGGTGAAGTCTTTATTAGAGAAGTCGTCCAAGGTGAAACTGGGCCCTCTGGGGAAGAGGGACTTGGCCTGGGACCCTGTCCGCTCCATTGCCGTCGAATGTTGGTCAGGATCCAGGCTGTAACATGGCGGGATGGGTGAAGAATGATATGTTGGGAGGTAGCTCGTTCCCGTTGCCGATAGCCTGTGTCGTAATGAATCCGCGATTTGGGGTGATCTCGATGTTCAATATGTTGCTTCCTGTCCTGGTCGAGGTTCGATTAAGCTGGAGGGGTGCAATGGAGCAAGGTGGTGTCGAGGTTGAGTGTGGCTGACACCAACTTGAAATCTCTAGTATTGATACCTCCTCTAGTAGGTGGTATTGCTCAATAAAAGGTACTGATACATAGAGAGCTTCAACCACTGAAAAGCATCGAGGACGTGCTGTACTGGTTCCACCAGTCCAGTGTAATGAGGTAATACAGCACGCGGACTAGAGCTCTGATGAGTTGTAAGCCAGCAGTATAGGGCGTGTGCGCACTATATTAACAGCACACATCAACTTAATTGAACATTGAACAATCGAAGCGTCAACGTACGATTGATCAATTTCACTGTTCGACACTGCGCTCACAGCTCGGACAGGAGATGTAGTAGCCTGGGATATCCCAACTTGCCAACCCCAGCTTGAGAGGCCCTGACCTGCCTAGATGCAGAATTTCAAGATTCGAGACAAATAACTGGCAGCTAGGTGATTGAGATTTGGGAGGTATTAACCATGGAACTCGAAGTCTGGGTTGGACCAGAATATGGCATATCTTATGTTTTATAGATGACTCGAGGTCTTCTCGGGCATGGAGTGAAGAGTTTGGTCTTAGAGATCAATGATGGATTAAATTGGCAGCAGCGACTCATCAGGGCGTGCAGGTCATACTATCTACTGGGCTAACTCCAGTGAGCGAGGAGCCCCTAGCAAATGCCGTCTTAGCTAACCAACAATCTGCTTCAAGATATAGTCTCGGAGCACCTCTGGATCGTCAGTGGAGTTCACAAGGATAGCATAATCTTTTGGTCGGAAAGGGTGCTCAATCCACTTCTTGAAGAAGGCATGAGAGTCGGAGTCTTTGCCTGCACGAGCGGCATGTGTAGCAGCCGGAGGACAGTCGACACCAGTTCGCTGGCTCATCATGGGATCTCTAGTGCGCAGCCGTTGATCCAACAAGTCGATGTCTTGAACCTTGCACTCAACATACCAGTAGGTGTAGCTATGTTGTTTGGCAAGTGCAGTTCCCTGGTCAAGAACCTCCTGGAAGTTGCAAGTGCTGTCAATAATGACGCTGAGACCTTGCTTCATGACGTCGTGGGCGACATCCCATTGAAGTTGGTATGCATGTTTTGCTGCCTGGTCGAATGGAATGCTGCCTCCAAGAAGAGAGGATCTGAGGACGTCATGGTCAATGACCACTCCGCCAATGGAGCTTCTGAGTAGCCTTGCTATCGTACTCTTCCCGGAGCCGGGTGCACCAGACATCTGGATGAAGAGCTTGTGTAGTGTCTGCTGTGACGATATCTTTCTGTGTACTGATAGATCGGCTTGAGGCGGTGAATCTTTGCTTGAGAGGTGCGCTTGGGTGGCGGATGGGAAGTAGTTCCCTGGCCCGTCAGACTTGAGACCTCGCAGCAGCGTGATCACGATTCGAGATCCAATAGGCACAGCGGACCACTAGACTTCAGAAGAGGACACACAGCATTGGCGCACTCACGTTCCACGACCCCCTGGTGGGCAGTAGGCTCGAAGCCACCCTCCACTTCGAACTCGCAGCAGGCAGTCAGATGCAACTGGAGCACAGAGCGTCCAGTGCCACTCACAACTCACAGACCGAGGGAATGACGTGGAGGGAGCACAACCAGCTCCGATGACCACAACAGATCTCATGCACCTTCCCCGAGTCTCCTACTCGAGCGTAATACCCCAAGAAGAACATCGGCTTTTGAATGAACCAATTATAACACGAAAAGACATCTCACAAAAGAAAACTAGTACTATAGATTGAAATTGCTGAGCTGTTGTATTCAAACCTACAGGTGGTGTCACGTGTTTTCTCGTGTCAAACGTACGAACAAGCCGACATTGCTTCTAAAGCTCGATTTCTCTCTGGACCACCAATCTCCCAAAAAATACTCGGTACGAGGTGAGACGATGTGGACAGCACCAGCAACCATGCTATCCCACTGCGCCACCGTCATTACGTGGGAATCTTGAGGAGCCATACTCGGAGACATTTCAGACCTCACCATCTCTCCAACCCGACATTCTCCTTCCCGAACATCTCTATTCCGCACCCCTTCGAACCCTTCAAACCGAGCTCCAGGTTATAATCTACGAATCTCCATCCTCTGCGCTACGGGACCAGCAAGTGCCAGCTTCACCGACAACGCTTCTCAACACCTAACAAGACTCACCCACTGTATCGCGAAACTGTTCTCCCCATTTTCTCCGAAGTTATTTATCGAGTATATTTAGCGATGGCCTTAAGTTTACGCGATCGCCGCATCTATAGAGCGGATGAAAAAGAGAACCACCGCCTCCTCAAAGATGACGAACGAAAGCGCCTCCTCGAAGTACGTTTCTTAACTTATAACCAGGCGACTGGAACCCCGAGTCCTCTAATGTGCCGAATAGAACTATATGCCCGCTCCTCCTCCGGTAGCAAAGGCCAAGCCGAAGACAAAAAAATCATGGGATAAGGCTCAGTCGCAGAGGAAATTTCGACTCGGTGTCCGCCGATTCTTCAAGAGCCAGTTACACCTCCTCATCTTCGCCCTCCTCCACTCGATATTCTCCCTATACGTAAAGATCCGTCAGACCTGGAACAAGGTCTGCTATAGGATATCGTCCATCATCTCCTACCACCATCGCACCCCCGAACTCATCGAGAACGACGTCCGCGGCCTAGCTCGGAAACCCGAACACCTCAGCGCGATTTTAAACATGCATGAAGATGGCCGGGCGGCTGAGCTAGAGAGGCTTGTCGGGGAGGCGGCAGATCTGGCTGTCTGGTCTGCTTGTGCTGGGATCCCAGTTCTGTCGATCTATGAGCGATCTGGTATGTTCTTCCCCTTCCCCTTTGCGCTGTTTGAGCATGTCAGACTAACAGTACGTTTGCCCCCTTCCAGGAATTCTCAAGAGGCACCTTCCACAGATCCACCAAGCCATTTTACAAAGATTTGCCTCATATTTCGGAGAGCATTACCCCGGACTTACTGTCGCGGCCCCCCACACCGAACCCGTCGATTCCGTAGCCACCGGCCACTTCCAAGACTCGAAGCTGAAGCATCTCAACGTCATGTTCATCTCCTACAAGGACGGAAGGGAAGCTATGGTCGACCTCACCAAGACCCTGGCGGAGATGTCCCAGAAGGGCAAGCTTAACCCGTCCGATATCCAGATCGACCTCGTCAACGCCGAGCTTTCGGAGGGCATCATGGCTGAGCCTGACTTGCTTCTCCTCTTCTCGCCTCATGTAGAGTTGTACGGCTACCCACCTTGGCAGATCCGCCTTACCGAAATCTTCCATCTCCCGGACAACCAAGGCGTCGAGTATCAGGTCTTTATCCGGGGTCTGAGGAGATATGCCGGTGCCCAGATGCGTCGTGGGAAATAAGCAGTGGGGCGGATCTTTTTTTTGAGTCTTTTGAGAGTAGAGAATCGTTGACGGCTGGAACGCCACCTAATCGAAGATGAGAGACGTCGAAGACAAACTAGAAGGATACCATTAATGGATATTGCATTCATGCGCACATGCGCTTCACCAGCCAACCGAGGCCCAGTTTATTTTTGTAGTATAGCTAACGAGAGGTGATTCATATTGATAGCTGGAAATAGACATCTCACTCTGCCATGACTACCTAGATGTTCGAGTAAACAGTGTCTACGAAGGTGTAGTACAAGATATGGTGTCGACACACGTCATACCTGTAAAATGGTTTTCAAGAGAAAAGAAAAGAAGAAAAACTAGTTCTCTGTCGCCGTAACGTGGCCTCTTGACGTCACCAAACATATTGGGGAGAGGAGGGCACCCATGCAGCCTTACATCCTCAGGACCTGATTCGCCAAAACCGTGTCGCAACACCTTAAATTTTCCAGCCTTGCGATCTCCACCCACAATGACTCGAAATTCACATCCACTCCCAATTTCACATCCCTGTTCGCAATGGAGGTATTGCAAAATTTAGTCCCCCTTCCCTGCCGAATTTCTTTTTAGCCGCATTTGCGAGATTGGTCGTGTTAACCTTCTCGCTAGAATGCCGACATGATGCAACTCCGGGCACCGCTGGCCCGGGCCATGACCACTCTGGACCGGAGCCTCTTCTCCAAGACCTTTCAGCTCGCGGCGGCCGCGGTGAGAGACCCGCGGAACAACTCGCGGTACCGGAAGTCGCTCATGGAGGAGGGTAGGCTGTTTTCTCGCCCGAACTTCAGCGCCATGATATCGCACCCTGAGGAGGAGCTTGCGAAGAAGGGAAGGAAAGTGTTACTTCTTAGCCCGGAGGTCAAGTCTGAATGTGCGTACTTAGGATTATTTTCGTGGAATGAGAATCACATTCTGCCGCTATGCGTTTTCATTGGGTGAGTGGATTCTAACATCTGGGTTTCCTAGTAATGCGCACATGGGGCGAGACGCTTCGGTGCGGTTACAAAGCCGACGAAGTCGACGTGATACCCTATGAGCTCACTCTTGGGTACGACAAGTGGACTTATCGTAAGTGACACTCATGTCGTGTTTTCTTGTAACCCCGTGATAGTTACTTACAAAAAGGACTTAGACGAGGTAATGGAATCGATCCTCTCGGAAGAGCTTCAAAGTGAGGTTCCATCTGGCTTCAACTCGGTTGGGAACGTCGGTGAGTCAATGCCGCCTTCAACTTAACTCTATCCAAGGCAGTAGCACTTATTGTATTTTCTTTTCTCCCCAATTCCAGTTCACCTTAACCTCAGAGAGCAATATCTCCCCTACAAGAAAGTCATCGCGGACGTCATCCTAGACAAGACGCCGCGCTTCCGCACCGTCATCAACAAGGTCGACAACGTCGGCCAGGAATCTCAGTTCCGAACCTTCAGCTACGAAGTCCTCGCGGGGCCCGACGACCTCAACGTCGAGGTCAAGGAAAACGACTGCGTCTTCAAGTTCGACTACGCAAAAGTCTACTGGAATTCCAAGCTCGAGCACGAACACACGAGGCTCATCAACAAGTTCCAGCCCGGCGAGGTGGTGTGTGACGTGATGGCGGGTATCGGACCTTTTGCAGTGCCCGCGGGAAAGAAGGGCGTCTTTGTATGGGCAAACGACATGAACCCGGAGAGCTACAGGTATCTGAACGACGCGGTCAAGCGGAACAAGGCGCATCAATTCGTGCGCACATTCAACGAGGACGGCCACAACTTCATCCGCCGCGCTGCGGACCTTGTCTACGAGGCCTCGAAGAGCGGCGACCACGCTCTTGTCCACCCCCGCCACAAGCTCTCCCGAAGCAATCCCACCCCTCCTCCAGAGCCCAAGCGCGTAGCCGTTCCGCCAACCATATCTCACTTCGTCATGAACCTTCCCGGGTCGGCTACTACCTTCTTACATTGCTACCGTGGCTTGTACGCCGGCAAGGAGGAGCTCTTTGCACCTCACACGGAGACGAAGCTTCCTGTCGTTCATGTTCACTGTTTCGCCCCTAAGCTATCGGACGAGGAGGTGTTTGAGGACATCAATAAGCGCATCTACGATGAGATTGGAGTCAGGCTACCCGCCGGTGATGACCTAGACTCCGGTCAGGTATCGGTATATGACGTCCGCGACGTGGCCCCGAACAAACGCATGTTCTGCGCGAGCTTCACGATACCAGCCGAAGTAGCGTTTGCTCCTCGGGATTGAGAGATCCCCGAGAAAGAGACAAAAAATATGATATATAAGAAGAAAAGAAAATAGAACGTACGTTTTACGAACTCTGTATTTGAAAGTCATACAGTACCAGCTCATTTTTGTTCCATCCTCGGAACTAAATAAATCTTAGGACGCGTTGACACCAGGGGTTCAAAGGGGCAAGGGTATTCGCCACCCTAAACGTAAATTTTCTTTCTTTTTTATTTTCCCCCCAGGCAACGGTCGAAAGGCAAAACGAGGGGTATAGCGAAGTATAGCGAACCTTTTTTCGCGTGGAGCTCTCGCGTTTGTTTCTAATTTGTACGATTACGTTGGTGTGAAGCAAGAGAGCGTGGCAGACGCCAGATTGACGTTTGACTAGCCTCGCAATGGCGAGACCGGGGGCGGGGAGGGGGAAGCTCTTACTTGTTGGAAGAGTTATCTACAGATAACCTTGAAAGGAGGAATGAGGTCATGTTTGCTTCCACCGAGAATAACATCTCCGATGGGGGAGAGGTCTGCGGATGCTTCGTTCAGCCCTTCCTCTGATCTCGATCTTAGGATTCATTCCTTTTCATTCTAGATTTATCTTATTTTCCGGATCCCACGTGAAGACGCATCATTATTGAGAGCGGGACTCGTCATCCTCTTATCTCGCCATCCCCAAGCTTATGTTCCCATCTCCTGTACGACGAATACCTTAGTTTTAAGCTCTTCCCAGCCTCTTGCCTACGTAGAATCTTAACTGTGTCTCCTGAGTGAGCACAACAAAGATAGAGAACAGGAGGGGGGAATGGGCGATCTTTCTCCTCCTTCCTATGCCATTTCCAGGAGCGGGCCGCATCAGGTAAAAAAGCCAAGACGAGTAGCTCAACTTTCTTTTTCATTTTTGTACAAGCCACCCGGGGTGTCGACAAACTGTCGAGAAATAAGGTTTGTGTCGTTTTACTCCTCTCCTCTAACTCCGTCAAATGAGGGGGGAATGTGCCAGTCTGCACGGAGATGGTGTAACGAGAAGAAAGAAAGAAATCTTACTTTTTATTTTCTAAATAAAGATTCGACGACTGAGGTATGGGTTGAAGGGTAAAACGAGGCACGACTGGAACAACTAACTACCTTTCCGGTGGAGAAGTAACGCGGCCACGCGAAACCGAATGTTGATCTTGAGGGACAAAGGGGAGAATGGATGACGAGTCCTCAGATCAGCAGTCCGTTGTCAGGGGGGCTTATTGAAACTTCCTTGAGATCCTCACATACGAGCATCAACGGCACCAAAGCTCGGTATTTATATGTATTCCGAAGCAAAAGGTCCCCCCGGGTCCAGCGAACTGAAGATGGGATCTAGAGGACGCCACAACGGATATTTTCTCCAGGGCGCCCCGTTGTTTGCTTTGCCGCCAAAGTCTATATCGCACCGGGTGAACGCCTCACACGCGCCCGGGCCGCCATTCTTGTCTAAACCTCCTGGCCCCGGTTCTTATTCGTAAGCCACTAGCTTGCTGTAGACTTCGACGAGAGGGGTTGGATATGAGGGATGGGGCGGGGAAGGGAGGAGAAGCTTAGCTGTGTGGCGTCAAGATTCACAACAAAAAGGAGACGGGAAACCGGGGGTTGATAAGAATGCGGTATGGGTAGTTTATTGGAGCGTACGAGGCAAGGTTTCTTGGTGGTGGAGGTCGAGAGGTACACTAGACAGGAGATAAGTCAAAAGGGCGCACAGTATAACACTAAGGGGATCATAGGTCAGGTTCCTATCCACGAAGTAGTAAGGCTAGGAGAGGGAAACATCAAGTGAATGTCGTTATCTTAGATAGGGAACGGAACATTGCAGTAGTCTCACTGCAGGTGATCAGGTTGAGACTCGTGCTGCCGATTCCTGGTCCCAGGCTGCTATCTGTTGCACTCCATCAACAATCGATGATAGAGTATCTACACGCAGTGCGATCTAATGTTGTACGGCGATATCGACGGACATGTTACTGCATAGGGGGTGTCTTCACGGTTATCAATTGACTGGGGTGCAACCACAGACCAGCAGTGTGCCGCGAGTCCGGGCACAAAAACCTGGATATCCTTCCCTCTCGCGCACGTCCGTCCGTCCATGCCGCTTCTCCGAGCTCTTGCGCGATGCCGGGACATTTCCCTGCCGTGTCCGGTCCGTGTACTTGCAGGCCAGGAAGACGAGGACCAAGAAGAAAAGAGGCGTCGTCAAAAGCGGAAATAAGCATCGGCACCGAAGTTTAAAAACCAAACCACCACGCTCAACATCTAGCTTCCAGCTATGGGCGGCACGCTGGATCATCGCCAAGTATTGGTTAGTTGGTATGTGAACGGGTTCAATGTTGTCTCTACTAGTAGTGGTTTTGAGTATTATCTGGTTTCCGGTTTCACTGGTGGAACTAGACTGGGTGAGACTGATCGATAAATCAGAGCGTATGCTTTACTTCACTTCAGTTGGCGGTTCAATGCTGAACTGATGCTGGACTGGAGGGATTGGATGGACTGGATGACGCATCATAATGATACATTGAGAAGATAACACGAGAATCCTGAGGATCTACACCACACTAGGCACAGAGTTGAGATCGACGGTGTCCGTGGCCGCGTCTGATGGCACAATTCGCGGTGAGCATGATAACACCCGGCCTTTTGAGCTGCTGGATAACACTGCGGTCGGCGACGAAGTGGAGAACCTTGAAATCAATCTGAGGTATCTGAGCCAATCTGGAAGTTGGCAGAGGAGCTTCGATTGGCCTAGCCAGGCCTGAGAGGATGAAGGATGAATTGAAGGTGGGTTAATGTTCCCTCGACCAGAAGTAGAATAAACTAAATCGAGAACTCGTCAACTTATCGAACGTCATCATCGAGCCGATTCCATTTGGCGTACCGGCAGCTGTACAGCCATACACCTTCGCACCGCCATGAACAAACGAAAGTGTGTGTGGAACGGATTTGTAAAGGAG
This sequence comes from Scedosporium minutisporum, assembly GCA_034774675.1. NCBI lineage: Eukaryota > Fungi > Ascomycota > Sordariomycetes > Microascales > Microascaceae > Scedosporium > Scedosporium minutisporum. The sequence continues at coordinate 42,172 of SJVG01000197.1, forward strand.
GGAGACGATCTCCAGTTGGAGTTTCGATCTGGCTTGGTGAATTGCACAGGGCTCAATCGATCTTGTCATCCTCGATCCAATCCTGGTGATAGTTTCCTGTGCCATTGAAGCCTCTCTGTTGCTTGCAGCTTGGAAACCCGTACCGTATCTCTATCATTGATTCATGTACGAAGTAGTCGATACATCTCTAGATCGCCAACCCGAAGATGTGCTATAGCTCAGTACATTAACACAATCTCGTACGTTCCACCCCCCAATTACCTCCAATACATCAACCGCCAATGTATCAATTGAAGCCATCTATTGGACTGATTATCCTGGGTGGGGTGTAAGATTGATACATGTCTCAGTAGCTAGTTCAGAGACGAGTCCAACTCTAACACAAAGTACAGGACGTACAGGATGTGGGGTGGGCATTTCATGGTCGAACATGAACAAGAGATCGCGGCGTGTTGCTAAAAAAACCGCACGCATCACGCCCATTACGAAGTATGAGTCTATCAATTCAATGTAGTTTACTCTGGCCCCCACCACGGAAGGACGTCAGGGGAATCGTTCGCATATTCTGTGCTGGGCGTGTTGCTTTTTGGGAAAACTTACACCTCATTGCTCCCAGGTTTCGTCGATGTGAACACGCACCGTCGATCACATTCCGTCCCTGCAATCGAGCCATGTCTCGGATTTCTAGAAGGCGCTGACCTTCCGTGGTATAATACCAACGTTGATTTCACTGTTCTCAATTGATCGACACGAGGTTCAATTGATGTTAATTGTACCTCAGTAGGTCGGTCTGAAGTATGTACTTCATAGGGCTCGGAGAAGAAACTTCGAAATACCTTGACTCACAGCTGTATCGTCCAATCAAGGGCCCGGCTTGCACCACTTGGGCAAAATGGGGTGAGAAGAGGAGCAATCGAAGCGCCTCGGAACTTGAAGCCGTGGAGATGCAACTGCAGAGTCACCTCACTAACAATGCAGACTTTGAATGCGCCTCAGGTTTAAAACGTTTTAGACAGCAGGACTGAGATTGGGTTGAAACTTCCATTTACAAGTGGGTGCATGGATGCATGTGATTGGGATGCCCAACTTGCCATCCAAGCCTCCTTCCTTTCAAACTTCCTTCACGTGTGTCCGCCAATCTATCTTGGTTGATCGAGGAAAGAACATCTCAATCCAAGTCCACATCACTTAATTCTCAGTAGGCAGCCAGCCAGAGATGCGCGAAAACAACGTGATATCATGCTCTGTTAATTTGCAACTGAAACGCGGCTGGGTGCCTGGGCTGGGCCGCAGCTTACACAGAACGGCTAAGACTCGGTGCCATTACGAAGTAAGAAGCCAAATCCAAGCTGAACTTCTGTTCATTTTAAGAAGCTTCATAGAGACCAAGCGGGAGAAAAAGACTCCGTCAAGGAATTGATTCGGAAAGCCAATGCGCTGTAGCTATTCACAAGGCCTTCTGAACGAATGGCTAGAAACACGAGCACCGAGGCTGATCTCGTCTGGCGTCTTGATATCAGGAAACGTAAATGAAGCGGGTCAGGTGTCCCGAGGCGGTGTGAAATAACATTGAAGCCTACCAGTCTTCACTGCTACCCATACTTTTCATACTCGTCCCAACTATCCAATCTCCATCCGATCCATGGTAGTGCTCTTCTAGCTTGCTATATATGACCTTTAAGATATGCACAAGATGGTTGCAAGGCATGGATACAGGACGATCATCGCAGAAGGAGGGGTAGCTAGGACAACGGAAGGCGCACGCCTTTGGCTTGCATTGCAGCTTATTGCGGGAGCACTGGACTGGGCAAATCGAGGTTATCAATGGCCAGCCTATCGATTCTAGGATCTATTCTAAGCACTCTGATCTCGGTCTTCAACTACGAAGTACCTACACCTGCTTCGTACGGTACCCTCCAGGAAGAGGAAGTCTCGGTCACCTGTAGGGATTTTATTCTCCTATCCTTGAGCTCCGAGAGAGTTAAGGTATAACTAAAACCGTGATTGGCTGAAGTAGCAATACACTTGCATACACGGGCAAGCAGTAATATCAACAACCGGATAAGCATCGAGCAGTTCATCATTCGAAACGTCCTGCAGGAAGCGGTACAACCACAGGAGCACAAGGTGACAGAGGTCGGTCGGTGGGGAGTCAACCAACGCTACTCAACGCCCGAACACACACCCTCGTGCTATCCAAACTCATTCTTGCTCGCCTTGCATTGCAGCACACCACCCATACACCTCCTCTTACGCACAATTGACCTGTAAACACATCAACCGATCCATCCAAAACGTGCCTGGCCCACGGGTGGCTGGCACCGGTGGACCCTTGGGAGGGGGGGCAGAGGAGGAGAAGCGCCGTCCTTTGGCATGCCGTTGATGCCGTGCAGTTATTCGCAATGATGCTGGAATCATAGGCCATACTAAAGCGGGGTTTGGCAGGTTTCCCGTGCGGAGTATGTCTCTGGTGTCTGTATCTGACATGATGGTCGAACCACAGGCATAGGGCAGTTGTTGATACGGGAGGAACATGAAGGCCAACATGAGAATCCATGAGGCCCAAATGCTGCTATTCCACTCCGGTTACGCCATTGGAGTGTAATTTGTAGAATCCTTCAATTGTTCCGTCCATGTGTCAGTCAGCGGTCAACCCGCGCGTCTCTAACCCTTGATTCGATTCGGCGGGGTTTGCAAGATATCAAGCTAGAGTTGGCCGCTTACACCATGCGGGAACGGGGTGTTAGCAGAGAAACGCCTGGCCACCCTCCAGTATCACAACAATGTACGAGTGCTAACTAGGAGAGGACTATTGGGGTCAGAGTGGGACTACTAGGTAGACGACCCTTCGCGTAAACTACGCGAAGCACTAGCTTGCGCTCTACCTCCTCTCATCGCCTGAGTCCTTCGTCCTCGTTAGTTGTCTCGGTACGGCGAGCAGGGAAGATCCCGGAGACGCACTAGGAGAAGCGTCCCTCTGCACATAACATTCGTCAAGGCGAATAACCTTATGATCAATGCCAACCTAAACCGTGCCCCAAACAAGGCTCGTCCGAGGCTCTTGGACGACTCATAATCGGTGGGTCCCGGCCTGACTGTCATAGATACTACTTTGTACGCAAACTCACATAGAGAGAAAATACAAATTGGGCCTCAAGGAAATGGACCAATGTTTAGGGCCGGGGCGTTGCTCGGGAGAATATTCATAACGACTACTAGAAAATTCTGCAGATTTTTCTTCCCCCTTTTCTCCTCTGAAGATTCTGACCCTTTCCGGTTGCAGTTGCTGTTAACCTCACCGAGGGCTTGAGAACTGGGCAAATTACTTGGGCACGGATCAGAGAGTTTCCATCACACTGGACCAGACTAGCAGGGACCCCCTGTTGGAAATAAAAATTTCAAAATCACTTGCTTCGTAGGCGGCCATGCCTGCGGTACAGTAGCATTCCGCAAGGTCGAGTTCGTTCCAAGTTCCCCAGCCCCCAGCCCCCAGCCCTGGGGGTAATTGGTCATTTACAAGTGAACTACTGTACGATGAAGGGGCGTTCTTGGGTCTTGGTTCTAATACTTGTACATCAGTCAATGTTCTCAATGGTATGCACAAGCCAGGCTAGTCTCCGCTCACTATTAGTGAAGAATTGGAGTGGCGCTTGACGATGTCTCCTCTGGATCCCTTCGTGACACTAGGGCTAAAGAATCGACCGATTTCCACTTTCCTCACATACCTAGTTTTAGCTGTTACCAACCGTGAGTGTGTTGCGTTCGAAGGAAAGGCTCGTCCTCACGAACGCTGACGCGGGAGACTACCTTGTACCGGGTCTTTTCGATCTCCTCCCGGATCCTCAAATATGATACATCACAAGATCTAATGGCAGCCGAAACCAGCACTGAACGGAACTTGGGCCGTGGGCACTTTGCACGCGACTGCGCGACTGATCAATCGATGACCCACCCTGCCTTTTCAAAAAGACCGCGCTTAAGCTAATATGCGACGTTCTTTGTACGAAGACTCGAATGGAATTGTGTTCCTTTGCTGCAAAGGCAAAGGCCTCTGGACCCATCCGGGTACCAAGACCAAAGAGGATAAGATGCATCAAGCGAGGTGTGATCAATGGGTCCCGCTTACACTAACTTCGTACAAGGCTGCAAATTATTTCGAAGAGATTGATGAATCACAGGCTTACAGCCACGGCTACTTCGTATATCCCGAGCTCGGGATGATCAATTTTCATGTTCGCCACCGCCTGGGTTGGCCCAGCTCGGCCCATAACCACTGACACAGGTCATTAATTCTTCCAGTTTGTTCCCTCGTGTTGCAAATCGAAAAGCCGCACAAGATTATCGAAGAGAAAAGATACGAATCAATTGATGTCTACTGGGCTAGACTTAGGTCTGAGGTAGACCATGCTTGTAATCCGATAACCAAGGAATTGAGATTCGCTTGTCTGAGCCCGCGGCTCTCGATTTGAGGGCATGTTATTACGGTAACTGCATTTTACTGCGCCGAGGCATCGTTCCGAACCCCTTCCCTCAACCCTCTCAGCAAGCGGTGGCGGTTGCGGTAGCATTAGCATTTGATCACCACATCAATTGATCTCTTCCGTTCCTCCTCGGCCTCGGTCACAGTGAGTGCAAGCGCCGCCGCCACCATGCCACCTCCTCGGGTCTCGGCTCACGGAGCATCGGCGGATGGGGAAAGAAACAATTTAGAGCGCGGGGAGGGGGAGAAAAGGAACCAGAAAAAAGGAAAGACAAAAGTGCAAGAGAAAGGGGAAAAAGAGAAAAAACAAAAGGAAATAGCCACTGAGACCACAATATTTGTGCCGCGTCCCTCACTACTAAGTCACTAGTAGAATATAACGCCATCTCTGGGGCCGTTAAGGTTATTGATGGTGAGACTAGAGCCGATTAAACGCTGTGGGATCTTTGCAAACCCCACCCTAGTAGTTTTGGGTCTCTTTGATTTACATTTTATCATCCTTTTTTTTTTTTTTTTTTTTTTCCCCTTTTTTTTCTGATTCTGGAATTGCACGCGATGGAGGTTGTGGGTGCCCCACGGGATGGGTAACACAACATCCCACTCGACTGCGGGCACGCACCAGACACATCCTCCATGTACAGGCAGTGTGGATGCGTGAACGAGGGGTGGGAGGGATGATTGTCTCTCCTCCAGCAGGAACAAGAGACAAGATGAGCATCCACTGCTTCGTGTGCATGCCCATGAAATAGGTTAGGTGATGTTGCCATCCGGATACGGATTATGTTCCAGCGCCAGATCCTCTCCAGATTCTCCCTTCCAATACAACATGAAACCTTTGTCGAGGAAATGAGGGCCTCGATTCTGTGCTTCACATCACAAGCTCTCCCTCCACATCTCCATTTATCAATTTGATTTATCTTCTCCAGTCCAGTCTCCCCTACTTCGTACGAAGTAATCATATGAAGTACAAAGTTACAGCTCCAGCATTCAAACCCCTCTCCTCGGTGTGCTCCACTGCACCAGTGACTGACCTGCGCACCCTGGTAGCACTCGCTTAACAGGGATTCCCTGGAAGAGCCGCACCTTTGGGAGCTTCAACCAGCCAATGCTCAGCTACGCTCGACTCTATCCCTTTTCTCATGCTGGTGTCCGAATCCAGTTTCTTGCTTCCCCGTATCAACGGCGCATTTCTTCGTACTGACTGCGTACAAAGTACTCTCCACATTGTCTCGCAAGAACTGCTCTGACCCCATGGAGCGAAGGCGCTATCTCCTGGGGAGACTAAGCTATGATCCGTCCCGCGTAAGCAGTTGACTAGTGAGCCGTAGCGTCTCAGTCATCGAACAATGCTCCGGCTGGTCTCGTCCCAATCAAGTGTTTTATCAAAGTAGAACACCACACTCAAATCGAGGGCATACGAAGTACAGTAGGCAATGTTGCTGGTTTCAGCCATCTCATTCGCCATCGACGGTCCTTGGTCTGCCTTGTTCCTCGATTTTGCCTGTTCAAGATTGTCTTGCAACTTTAAACTCGAGAGGTGCAGGGGCGCTAAGAAGATAGTATCATACCGAATTCCTATCGGTCGATTCGTCCTTACAGATTACGAGCCGTCGTTGAGACTTGGATTTCCCTTCTTCAAGGCTCTTCTTCAGTTAGTGCCAATAAGGGAGCATATGCTTTGCGTCATTCGCAGGTCACTTTACATTGAATACCACATAAAACCTGAATATTAAGAGGTATGGGAGACAGAACGGTTTCTGGTGTGCAGACATCCATGGATCAGTGTCTTGTCCTCTTCACTTCTTCACTTGTCAGGAGTCCACATTGCTACAAGTACCCCGTACCTCATATCATTTCCTTCACAAGAGGAGGACTGCAACTATTACAACATTGAACTAGTTTATTAGCACGTACCATACTTTGTCGTGTAGTTTACAACTGCTTGCAGCAACAGGCTGTCTAGTCCCAGTCCTACCTCACGCCGCCCCACCACATGCATCCTCTTTCGCGCACCCCCCTGTTAGCAGCATTTTTTTCCTTGCCCTCCCTGATAGTGCGAAGGGGGTACTTGTAACATCGAAAGGGAAGCGCTCTCCAGTCTTTCCTGATAAACTTCGGTCGGGGCCCTCGTCTGTCTTCTTGGTGGACTGCCCTGTTTTCCTGCCCGTTTCCACATTGTTTGACCAGCGAAGAAAACAGCCCCCATTTCACGAGAATTGCGAGATCAATGGTGTCGATATGAGGGCGTTATGGCCAAACCCCCCACACACACCACATGTACAAGTATTCACCATCAAAACGCTTTCTTGTGTGCGACTTCGATAGGTACAAACTACACACCAACACCACGCGCTAACACACAAGTACTCCGTACTGGTCACCGCTTTTCCTCGAACGCCACTTTCCGAGTACAAAATCGCCTGTGCTTTTTTTCTTTCTTTTTTTTCTTCTTGGCTAGTACCTTTAGTATCTCTAGTACCCTAGGTACCCGGGCCTATATGAGCACTGCTCCCTCCCTCACACCGCGCACGCAGGGCAAAACAGCACAGTATCCAAAGCACAAGCACCGACTCTGAACAGCACAGGCCCTGCTAAAATTCCTCGAGACTCTGATCCCGACTAAGCGGCTCTGGGGTAAATACAGCACAGATATTAATCCTTTCCTCCCCCACCCAATCCTTGGCGTCTCCTTCCTCCCTTCCAGAAGAAACACAGTCGGCTTCACTTACTTGGTCCTACCTTCCTTCTTCCAACCCAACTCGTATCCTGAATTTGAACAAGGTTCACGATCTCTCCCTTTCGCCTTGATGGGACTCCACAGCAGCCCACTTGGTTTGTAGGGCCCAGGCGTTCTAGCTGTCACAGCAGTCGTCCCCCCACCTCTCACAACTTCAAACCTTTCCTCTCCCCACGCCCCGAATTCTCCGTCTTCCTCCTGATTCGAAAATGGCTGTCGTGCTCTCGTCGGAGGACGACTACTTCTCGACGACCAGCTTGAAGCGATCATCGTCGCAGTCTAAATTCATCACAAAATCCTCTCCGCGATCCCCTGCGCCAACAAGCAAGATTGAAGATCCTTACTCGCACTTCCCCAGACAATACGCCGATTCCACCGCCTCGTCATCCGCACCCTCATCTCCACGAACAATCCAGCCCTCCGACTCAACAGACGCATCTTTCGTTTCTACCCCCGCAAGCAACATTTCCGTATCATCATCCTCCGATTGCGACGAACTTCCAATCGACTTCCAACCCGAAGACCACTTCATTCTACCAGACTATGAGCATGCTCGCTACCATGACCCTTTAGAAGACCTCGAACTTCCGCCGAGTCCGACGAATTCTCCAGGTGATGACGGTTCCGGAAGCAGCACTTCGGGACCCGTGACACCAGAGATCGTCGACCGTGCCGAGGACGACACAGCCATCCGACAACAACCTACACGCCATGTCGACTATCTATCGCACAATTGGACCGAAGAAGAAATCTGGTCATCGTGGCGATACATTGTGTCCCGTCGCAAGGATTACATGAACGCTGCGCGACTCGAGAATGCGTCGTGGAGGACGTGGCTAAAGGCCAAGAATAATCTGAAGACGGTCTCTCCCGAGACATTAAACTGGTGCGTGATAGTTAAACCAGGGTCCCCCCCCCCAACGGC
>SJVG01000198.1:0-50146 GCA_034774675.1 Scedosporium minutisporum
GCTTTGGAGGTGGAGTATGTGGCTGTTTATCTTTCTTGAGATTTCGGTAGAATAGTTGGTTTGGGTGTTCGAGAAGAGAGAGAACGAGACAAGGCTGGGCTATGGGGTAGGGATATGGGACAGGTAGGGAATTTAGGTTCAGGATATCAGGCATGGGAATGGGAAAAGAGGGTTATTGGTGTTTATGAGTTTCATTTCTGCGAAATATACTCGGCTTCGTTCTGAGGATATGGGCACGATCGTTCAAGACACAAGTGAAAAATGCAGGTCTGTATACCTTCCTTCTGAATTCATCAGTTTCTTTCTCAAGGGGTATTTCTACACAAACTCACACAGGCAGAAAACCGAGCCTTATGCACCAGCCATACCGAGGTATACATAAAATAAAACAAAGAGGAAAGGAAGAAGGGCCAAATATCCACTTGGGAAAACGCCGAATTCTCCATCCATCACCTCACGATGACCAACTCGTCATCGTCGTCATCATCCAAGACAACCTGCCTACTCATCAGTTCCTCCCCAAGGCTCTCCCTCCCCGCCTCCCGTATCCCCTTCTCCGTGATGAACCGGGTCTTCTTTTTAACAGGAGATTGCGGCTCTTCCCGCACGAGCTTCTCGCCTTCCTTCATCCGCGCCAGCTTGTCCTTTAACGAAGTGCCCCATCCAAGCGCCAATACAGTCCCTCCACCAGAACGCGAGGACAGGGAACTATCTGTCCGCTTCCGTTTTATGGGGCTTAGCCGTATGGATGTCTCGGCGCCTTTTGGAGCAAGGAGCCCGAGTTCTCTCGCATCGGGGGGTTTCGTTTCTTGCATAGATTGTTGGGTCGAGCACGCGGAGGTCGCCGCCGATGACGATAGAGCTCCTGCCTTACGTCCCGCGGTACGCATGTATTCCTGACCCGTCCCACTTCCAGTCTTGCTAAGCGCCTTCATAATTTGCTGCTCCTTCTCCCTGGCGATCAGCCTCCGCTTCAACGCCTCCTCGCGCTCCTTCCTATCCGCCGCACCATCGATAAGATCCGCAGCGCTCATCGACTTGGTCGCATACCAATGACTATGCGTCTCGCGATCGTACGCCCCACGCTGGTTCGACATCGCCATTGGATCAAAATTCTTCCTAACCGTCGGTTTCTTCCTGTACTCGCTCCCAAAGCCCATCTGGTTGAGTTCGACCCGCGTCGAGCGGGCCTTCCTCACAATCTCGTTGGAGTGAAACTCGCAGAATTCCGTCCGCTTCTTGTTCACCCACGAGTTGCAGAGCTGTCCGTCCTTCTTCATGGACTTGCAAAAGCCCAGGTCCCTCGCTGTTCCGATCTCGATAATCGTATCGGCGTCGGAGTTGATGACTAGGCTGAATTTACCCGAGTGCGCTCGCGACGCAGGCGGCGGCATGATGGTGGGGTTTAGTATGGCAATCACAGTTCCTTCGGGGACTTTCCAGAACCGAGTAAATCCGGAGTTGAATAGGAATAGCTCAAGTTCCCACTGGAGATCGACAACAGTGATGACCATGTATTTCGTCCGGTCGGGGTTCTTTGTTCCATTTTCCGGGGGTTTGTGCGATCGAGGGTCCGATTTGCTAGCGACTATGCCAAAGACGACGATATCCTCTTCAAGATCTGGCAGTTCATAATCGGGAGATTTGACCTGCTTCAGTAAGTCTTTGATCCCAAACATTGCCTTCCCTTTGAGATGCCGCGCGAGAGTTGGGTGGGGTACAATTCGTTTGGATAGGTGGAAGGATGAATACACTTCAAACGAGGCGCTCTCGGATTCTTTGGGTTCTGGCTTGTTTCCAGCCAAATTTTGATTAGCCATTCCGGACTGCAGTCGTTGCTCCCTCTGTGAAGAGACCCCTGATGTAGTGTTGCTTCTCCTCAAGCCTCCTGCTGGGTTAGGCTGTGCACCCAGGACATCGGCACGCGAGAACTCGTGCGGTCGTAATTCCTCGTTGGGAATGCTCACTGCAGCCGATTTGTACTTGTCCATTTCATCTTTAGATATGCCGAAAGCGTTCGTCCGGATATTCTTTATCCTCTCCAGTCGTTCCTGGCGTTCTTCCTCCTCGCCTCTCGCAGCAGCAAGTCTTTCATTAAAGCTCATAGGACGAGGCGCCTCAATGGAAGACTGAGAAGAGTCGTGATGGTTCGTCCTTGAGGTTCTCAGATATTTATTCCCAGTCGCTTGATTTTCAGTAGGGCGTCGCAAGCTCGGCGCCCGCTTCAACGAAACGTCCTTCGCCCTGAGACCCTTGTCGATACCTAAGAGTACTCGGCTCGGCGACGTTTGCGCGGTTGGCGGCTGGACTCTGCGAACTGGAGAGGCGGGGATAACGGTAGGTACAGATGGTCGCTGCTCTGCGTCACTTGGTTTCGGCCCTGCCTTTGTTCCCGGAGCATCACCCTTCGCGAGGGGCGGCGCCGAACCCAGGGTTGACGTAGTTGCCGTGCTCCCGCTGGCCGACGACCGGGCCTGCGACCTATCCCTTTGCAATTTCTTCAACTTTAACCGAGCCTGGATCTCCTGTAATTTAAGCTGAAGAGTCTCCTCGTCTTCGTCCTCTTCATCATCAATCCCGTTCCCGAGTGATAAGGCGTTCGATAAGGTCCTTGTGCTATTCATTGCCCTCGCTTTTCGCAAGGGCGACGGCGACGGCGATGTCCGTTCGGCCATCCGACGTAGTTTTTCGCGGCCGCCGGAGGTGCTAATGAGGGCTTCGTGGGGAGATCGGGGAGGCCATTGCGGCTCGGGGGCGGGTTGATCTGTCCAAGTCAGTGGGAAAACCCGAAGCTGAAATCTCCCGCATCTCAAAACGTACGTGGAGGCATGACGAAGGCGGTGAGTAAGGTGGGATTTGGAGGTGTCGGCGAGTCTAGCAGGCTAAAAGACCGGGCTTTTTCGCCCTTTGGGCTGAAATCGCCTCCACGGTAAAGATCCGAATCTCGAGAGCCAGATTAAGATGAAGAGGTATGATAGCAGGATGCCATGATACACAACTCAGACCCTGCAATATCCGACCCCAAAACGACAAAAGAGAAAACAAAAACTAGATAGTCTGAAAAGGAGGGGGAGACCAAGACAGGGATGACTGTCACTCTGCCAGTCGTTGGCAGCAGTGAGGATGGAAAAGAGAACCGAGGAACAAGCGTTTGACACCGGCCAAGAATATTTCATAGACTTTCCCCGTGCAGTATCAAATGTATCCAAGTGTCACTTGCCAAGTCCCACTCGACGCAGCATCTCAAGCCTTGCTAGTTGCAGTTGCAGCACCGATCCACACAAGACGGCAGTGGACTGACCTCCCTGTTTAGCACGTGATACTTTAGCAGAAAGCGCCTTTTTCTGGAAAAGAAAATGGCTGTGATGCAAGAATCATCTTGTGTTACTGCAAGGTTTCGTCAAGGGCATGGATGACCGCCCAATGGTTGCCAGATTTCTCCAACGGTGACGCGTGCATCTTTCGTTTCAAGAACGCGACGACGCGCTCAAATCGCGTTGGATTAAATTAAAATCTTAGTCAGCAGAGCCAACGGACACTGTGCTACAATTGTACCTAAAATTGGCAAGCATCATGCACAATTCGAAAATGATATCGACTCTCCAAGCTGAGAAAGGCGAAACTGGTGATATCGAAATGCCATAGATACCTTCCGGTTGACAACGAGAAGAGTAATGGATGGAAAGTTTGACTTACAGGTTGCCATTGGGGCTTAAACGCAAGCTTATCCCTCAGCAGGCGGTTTAAGCTCCATAGCTTCTCCCGCATCCAAGTAGAAAGAGATGTTCAAACAGAAAAAGAACACTCACTTCTGTCACTTAGATAGAAAACATCGATTTTTCTCGTGTATGTACCTTGAGCCAACCACATGTGTGGTCACATAAATCTCAAGCAGGGGGGTCTAACCTGTGGTGTGGACGCTGGGAAAGAAGAGTTACGGGCGCCAGCACTTTGTCGTCCGGAATTGTGGTCCCCAGTTTGATACGCTGGTGCGCACTAACACCAATGGTGCCGACTCTAGACGCGTCTTAGAATTTCGAGCTCACCCCGCGACATTGAACCTCAAACAATCACCACTTATAACCATTCTCGGCTTCCTATCCGCTTCCTCTACCGCCCCGTTTCATTCAATTGAAAACCTATCTCCCTTAGCCGTCGCCCATTTCCCCTTCATGGCGAGAACTCGCTCTTCAAAGCCGTCGGCCGCCGCCAAAGACTCGGCGCCGGTCGCGACAGACTCTAAATCCGTCTACACGCTACCTCCTCAGATCCCCAACCCTCCCCTCGCCTTCATACTGCCCCGGGCAGCCACGGCCGCCGCGCAGATCGTAACTCTCCCTAACCCGCGCTACTCAAAACCTACGCGATACCTAGTATGTCCCGAAACGGGCGTCTATGAATTCACTCGTGTCACGGCGCCGACCTCGACTCCACGAAGTTGGTTCTTCGAATCGAAGGAGGTGCCAAATGACGACGATGACAAAACCACTGAGAACAAAGCGCAAAAAGTCAATGGATACATGACCAAGAGCTCAGATCTCTACATAGCGACGCCGTTCGACCCCCTCTTCCTCGTTCTACCTGCCCTACTTGAGACCGCCCCCAAGACCGACGCCAAGCGCCTATTCCTCGCGAGCGATGACCACTTCGACAACCTTCCCGAGGAGTCGTCTCATTTGAATGATATCCTGCGGGAGGAGAAGACACGCAAGTTATTCGAGGAGAGGATGAAGGCGGTATGTGACATGGTGGAGGCCGGAAGCGAAACCATGTTCCGGATCAACGAGGAGAAACTATTCCAGGAGATACTAGCCAAGGCGAGGAGGTTTGCGGAGGGGTCATTGCCGCGAAGTATGGAAGAGAAATTTGTCACCAAGACTCTCCAGGCGCCCATGGTGGCACGTGTCCGGCGCGACGCGCCTTCAGCGGATTCAGGAACCTCGACCCCGAGCACCGAGTCCGTCGATTCACAAGCCTCGACGACCGCCACAGAAAGCAACGCGAGCTCCCTGGCCTCCCAGGCCTCAACAGCAGCCACATCCATCCCCGAAGACGCAGACGCCATAACCGAAGACGTCGTCACCACCGCAATGCAAGCTTCCACGGAAATCCAAGCCCTCCAGAGGTTACGCGTCTCGTTCGATTTCATCTGCGCCAGCTACATCCCTCCCGCGCTAACCACCCGCCTCCGGGAGCAGCTAGCGGACAAGAAATCGTCGGGCGCCGACTTCGCCCCGCTGGAGGAGTACCTCGCCGAGCTGATGAAGATCCGCGCCGAAGCTGTGGCCGTGAGAGGTGGTGGGCAATACGGTCGGAAACATGCCAGGGACGAAGACGAGGATGCGGCGCAGCAGGAGAAGAAACGGAAGCTGGAGGAGGAGAAGAAGAAGAAGTCGATGGAGAGCAGGGGTGTGCGTGAGCTTAGAAAGGTTAACACTTCGGGGATGAAGAAACTCAGCGAGTTCTTCAAGAAGAAGTGAATCGGAGAGGTGGCCCAGGGGGTTCTTTGGCTTATATTGTATCTTGTATTAGATGGCAAGGGTGGCGTACGGCGTAAAGGGTCTGGGGATTTCTAGGCCATTGGGACTCTTGTTTAAACGTCATATAATCATACACTGAAACTCCGGGTTGCATCATGAAATCGTTTCTTTTCTTTTCCCCTCGAAGTCCCATCTCTATCTCACCCCTCTCCCGCGCCCACCTCTCACAGAACCAGTACCTCGCCCCCTACCAATACCCGAAGTCCCTCTACTCCCGCCTCGAGTACTACTTTCACTGGAGTAACTCAGCGACGAGCTCGTCCCCCTACCGATACCACGCCCCCGACCGCGTACTCCACGAGTCGCCCGAGGCGCGGCCGTAGCGCCAGCCAGCCTCCTCCGCTCCTCTTCTTCTGCGCGCCGCCGCGCTTCCTCGCGTCTCCTCTCTTCTTCGGCGGCTCTGCGCTCGGCGGCCTGCTGTTTTTGTATCGCCTCGGCCTCGATGTCGAGGAGGTCTTGTGTTGAACCTTTCCAGTTCGGGTCTAGGATTAGGCGTTGGTTGTGTTCGGTTTGGGATAGGATTCGGGTCCAGGTGTTAAGAAGGGCGGATGCATTAGAAACGGTGCCGGACACGGTCTGTGAGCAGGGGAGAAAAGGGTCAAGTTAGTGTCGTGATCTATCGCGGGGTAACATGAGAGTGGTTTGCGTATGCTGGAGAGGTCAAGACCCAAAGGCCACTTACATTCATATTGCCCTTGGCGCGTTCAAGGGTTCCAATGAGACCCTCGATTGCATGATTCACACCCCTTACTCCCTCCAGCTCCTTGCGCAGCGCAGCCTCGTGGTCATAGGTTGGTGAGGCGGGCCTCGTTGGCGTCTTTGGTGTTTTGGGCCTTTCTGGAGGTTGGGACTGGATAGGTTTTGTGGCCGTGGGCGAGGCCCAAATATCCTCCGTTAACGAGTCGTCGGCGGGGTCAGCCATGGTGGATCTGGGTATCGCGATGAGGCTGTCTGTGCTGTATGTAGGGAACAATATTGGCGCCGGGATGTTTGCAGTGCCGTTAAGGCTGAGGCAATGAATGGACGTTGGACTTTGACAGCTCGACTTGGTCTGCGCTTGGTGGGGTCAATGTGTGACGACGAATAAACATTGAAGTCGAACCAAGCTACCACAGTTGATTGCACTGTTCGGGTTGGGACCTGATTGTGGGGCAGAGATTGATCCGTCCGCTACCGCTTTGGTGTCTGCGAGTTCCACGTCTTGCTGCAGCTTGCATTGAAGACGTCTGTGAGGAGGGGTAATAGTCGTCAGATACTTAGTATGTACACCGTGTTACTATATTTTATTTAGGCACTGTATTTAGTTATTGCTCCACTGGGAAAGACGCGTTGCCGTGGTTGGAAGGGGCAGCGGCTGCTTCCCATTGGCCAGTTCTGTCCTGCCAACACGAAATCGGCGCGGAGAGTGCACCGTACGCGTTGACTGGCTGACCTGTCCGGAAGTGCATTCTGCAGGGCCTCCGCTGCAAAATTCCTGCGCCCAAAGCGAGGGCAAGGGAAGGGAACAAGGTAACCCCGACCCATGCCAACGAACACCAGCCACCAGAGTTGCAGTTCGATGCCACCCACCTCCTCGATTAATCTCCTTATCTGCCTCTGTCGACTCCATCATATTGTTGTACACTTCGTAATGCTTAATACTTCGGAAATTTGCTCTCCCCATACTCCCGCATTTCCCTAGTTATCCTTCTGTTACGACCTAACCTCCTTCATTCTATTTACTATCCCTCTGGAGATATCCCTCAGTCGTTGTTTGTTTCATGTGTTTCGAGGCATCGATAGGGAAAACTATTGTTCTCCTCACCAACAAGTGGCAGGATCGAAGGGTCACAACAATCCACAAAAGCTGATCATCACCATCACAAAGGCTCCTGCAACTTGGGCACGTTGAGACAAAGGGAGCAGGACCAACTGTACAAAGAGGATAAATCTACCAGTGCTGAGAGAGGCTGTGAACTTGGTTTCTCCCAAACACATTTTCTCATCTTCCTCATTCCATCCCCTCTCTACAACCTGCTCGAACACACTCGACCATTAGCCGACCAACCTTCAACCAAGGACAAGATGCCTCGAGTCATGATGCCTTCGACACCGTCTCCGCCTCCGAGCATTCGGACCCCTCCCACACCTAAGCACGGCTTCAGCGACCCCTGGGAGCCTTACTCCCCACGAAAATCCGCCCGTATTTCCGCCCAGCGCGCTGCAAACCGAACTCCTCCTCCACCATCTTCCCTCACCAATTCAGATCCATTTGGCCCGACCCCGACCAGGAAGCCACGAACCCACGCTTCTTCCGTCGCTGGCATGGTTTCCCCATTCGAGTCACCCAAGAAAAAGCCTCGAACGTCCGCCGCCATGGATCCTAACTCTCTTTCCTACACCACCGGTCGCTTAACCGCCGATTCTTCATCCAAAGCCGCGTCGTCTCTTGGACTCGACCACGACAAGTCTTCTACCCATCAAACCTCGACCACAACCATCTCTCGCAGGACCGGTATGCTTCCTACTCCCGCCAAGACGCCCAAGAAGGCTCCGACAGAGAAGAACCCTGGAATCCAAGCCATCGCTCGAAACCTTTTTGCGACCGAGGAAGAAGTCATGCCTAGCCCCCAGAAGACCCGCGCCAAGAGGTACACAGGCATCTCGCTCGAGAGCTTTACCGCCGAGGACGACGAGGCGCCAATTGAGATTTTTACCGACTCCAATGAGCGTGTCCCCAAGAAGGTCGTGAGCGCCGACAACCCCTTCTACGGAAACGCCGGTCGAGATGTCCAGGAGCCTGCTAGGCGCAGGAGCAAGCGCCACAAGGTTCACGTTCCGGGAGAGGGTCGCCAGACCATTGAGGAAGCCATGCAGCGTGAGGATGGATTAGTCTACGTATTGTGAGTCAACTTGATTACCCCAACGATCTTCCATTCCCGACAATAGCTAATTCTATTTCCAGCCGAGGAAAGAGGATTTTCCGCAAGTTCGCAGAGGCAGATTCCCAAGATGACGGCGAGGAACGCAGCGGCTCCCCCGTTCGGCGAATGACCCGATCGTCCATGAAGCCTCGTCTGCTCTTTCCCGCAAAGCCTCAGGAACCAAGCGCCCTCGAGGAGGAGGAGGCCGATACCGACGTTGAGATAGAGCACATAAAGAAGACGACCGAATCTCGCAACAAACCCGTGCCTGCTACTGTTGTGGAAGAAGTGACCATTGAGTCCGAGACCCCCAAGGCTCCACGCTTTTCACCGATTGCTCCCCCTGATACGCGTCGAGTCACCCGAGCCCGAGATAAGAAGTTCGACGAGCCCAACCCCGTTCAACGTCAAGGCAGGACTAGCCCATTCGACTCATGGCCTCGCGTTAAGAGCAGGTCGGAGACCAGCTTACCCTCGAAACGTCCCGGTTCGAGCCTGAGCTCCAGCGCGGTCAAGAAGGCTCGCCCTTAGACATGGCGGTCCGCGATCGGATTTTTCACATCCGGTGCTCCATCTGGGGTTTCAGAGCCAAGTTGTGATTAGGCAACGGGCCGTTAGTCATGTCAAACCTTTCTTTCCTGATTCATGGCCGAGCCGCAGAAGGGCTAAGATACTCGATTTTTCTTTTTCTCTTTTTTCGTCTTTTTACTTGGGTTTCTTTGTTCGCCGCAGTTCTCCCGCCACTTCTATCTAGGCTAGAAACCCGTTAGGATTGGGGTTCCGGTTTATGACTTTTGCCTGTGTATATTGGTTTGTTTTTCTTTTCCACTCTCTTTTTTACTTTCTATCAGAAGAGGGACGAAATCTGGCGGTGATCTGCCTAGAGGAAGGGCTTACCCGTCTACTATGCATGGGATCGATGAGAACAAGGTTATTACGTCTACACAGGAAGGACAACGGGCGTTTGAGGATTGATGGAATGAAACCTAGGTTGTTTTTTACACAGAGTCGCCACAGGCAGACGAAAAGACCCCGTTAACTGAGGGCAACGTAGTTATTCAGATACTCAAAAATGCGCAAGGGCGAGAATAATTCTCCCCAGTTAAGCAGCACTTGACATGACCCGCAGTGTGTACCGCCAAAAGGGGAACATGAACCGTTGCCCCTGATGCTAGTAGGAGCGTAAAAATCTCTGATGCTGTGATTGTTGTCTCGATGTAGTCTGACTGGGGCAAACTTGTTTTCGTTTTGAAGACACGCCAGGCACGCCGTGGTACGAGATATGCACCTCCGTAGATCGGATTTAGCCTCGGTGCCCAACTGCGAGGTCCCAATGCTAGTCCAGCCAGTGGAAGCAGACTTGGTCAGTTTGTGGCCCGATGTAGGTTAACGCTGGGCCAAGAACCCTCCAAGAAAATACTTCGTAAAAAAAGAACATTACGTTGAGTCTCGGGTTTGTTCGTCAAATGGTGGGTTGTTGTCATGCCCCGCCATGGTAACGTAATAATTGCCTTCGGGGAAAGTGGCACCTTTAAGTCGTCAGGAACCCCACCATCGTCACTGGTTCTCTTCTTGTTATGTCCATCCCGAACCCAACTTTTTTGAAAAGCTTCAGTCACGCATTGAGACGGGCAGAACCTCGTATCTTGCCGGAAACCCTTGGCGGATTTTTCGCAAGTTTATACCCTAAGATATTTGGGGGACATATATAACCCTTGTCCATCCCTAGACCCTCGTTCATCCATCCGTGTTGGAGCTTTGTAGACTCCAGGAAACCCCACCAAGACCAAAGTCAATCTGAGGATCGAAAGTCTCCCGATTATCGAAGATCATATCCACTCCCCAACTTCTCAAAGGAAACAGCCAAAAGGAAAGAAACGAAAAAATGCACATCCTCTTAACCAACGACGACGGCCCTCCGTCCCCCCACTCCTCCCCATACATCCGATGCCTCGTGGACACCCTCCAAAAGGCCGGCCACACCATCTCCGTCTGCCTCCCGCACACGCAACGTTCCTGGATCGGCAAAGCGCACATGATCGGCCAGACCGTCAAGCCCCTCTACTACCGCCCCAGCGAATCCATCTACGGCGACGACGCCCAGGGCAGCACGCACCACCGACCCAGTCCCGACGGCTCCGTGGAGGAATGGATCCTCGTCGACGGGACGCCCGCGTCGTGCGTGCAGATCGGCCTCCACCACTTCTTCCAGGATCGCGGACCCATCGACCTCGTCGTTTCGGGGCCTAATTATGGACGGAATTCTACGGCTGTGTTTGCGCTGAGCTCGGGGACGCTGGGGGCGGCGCTTGAGGCGGCTGTTTGTGGGTGGAAGGCTGTGGCGTTGAGCTTTGCTTTCTTCTCGAGGAATCATGATCCTGTCATTATTGAAGGGGCGTGCAGGCATAGTGTCCGTGTTCTGGAGGCTATATATAAGCAGTGGCCGAAGGACGGGAGCGTGGACCTTTATAGCGTCAACGTGCCGCTAGTGGAGGGTGTTGATAAGAGCAAGGCTTTGTGGACGGGGATGTTGCAGAATTACTGGGGTGGGGGAAGTTGCTTCCAGGAGGTCGAGGGAAGTATCGGGGATGAGGATGAGGAGGAGGAGAGGATACGTGAGGGTATACTCGGGGAGGTTGTTGGGAAGGCCGGTGCTGTTCCGGGCCATGTTCATAAACATTTCAAGTGGGCGCCCAAGTTTGGAGATGTGTATAAGAGCGTCGAGGATGCCGGACCGGGGAGTGATGGGTGGGAAGTCAAGGAGGGCAACACCAGGTACGTTGACTTTTTTCCTCTTTCCAGAACTTACCTCTTGCTAACACGTTGTTGAACAGCATTACACCGTTGAAGGCAAACTTTTGGCATGCCGCTACGAGTCTGCATGGTAAAGAGTTGGAACTGTAAGTATCAAATACACGCGCATATCCGTTCACCTACCCGCCTCTCCTCTCCGTTCTCAATACCGCCGTCTCTCCAGATGCCACCATACGAACTCCGAAGGAGAAGACCTGGGTGGGATGGCATCGGAAGAGACCAAGAAAGGCATATTACCAGGCATTCTGTAATAGAGCATGCATAAACATCAACATGCGTAGCCCTCTAATGTACATTATCATGCATTAGAGTTACCATGCAGCTTTTATAATAGATCATAGTCTTACACTTTCTCTTCTCTTTCAAACAGCCCTCCAGCGGCACCGGTGGCCAACAACCCCAGCACAGCTGTGCTCACCTCCTCCCGGTCTGTCGGGAAGACGAGCCCGAAGGAAACAATATACGCCATCGTGGCGTACGAAGATCCATACGTTCAGCCCCTGATTCTAGAGGCGATATCAAAACTCTACCCGAACATCAACGTCCTATCCACGCTCCCGCCGACGACGAACGACGACGAACCAAACCTCAAGAGCTACCTACCCACGCCAGGAGTCAAAGTTCTAAACATCACATCATACGAGACCATCGACTTTGGCTTCGCGAACGAGCACCGGGATACGTGTCTTATCAATAGCTACGTGATACGCAAGGCGCTTATACGGAAACACTTCCTGTCGACGACGGTGGACATTTGGGTGGCGAAACGACCGGAGAGCGTCCTCAGGGACCACGTGAAGAGGAGCGAGGCGTTCGAGGTGGACTACGCGGAGTTTCTGGACGATGCCCTCGTGGAGGCTTGGGACCTGAGAGAGAGCATGGAGAAGAACGAGGATGGCGCGGGTGAAGTTGAAGCGGAAGGGTCGGATGTCAGAGAGAAGGATGATGACGATGAACAAGACGAAGTAGATTTATCAGCAAAGCCCCCTCGCCAGCGCGAATGGTGGATACTGAAGCCGTCCATGAGTGACCGCGGCCAAGGAATCCGTTTATTTAGCACGACGGCTGAGCTGCAATCCATCTTTGACGAGTGGGAGCCGCCCTCCGATGACGAGGACGAAGATGCACATTCTACGGGTGCGGCTGGCGATGCTGAGGATGCCCAGGCAACAACGGGAGATTTCATTACGACGTCTCACCTCCGCCACTTCGTTGCGCAACCCTATATCCACCCGCCCCTCCTCGTCGGCGGGCGCAAGTTCCACATCCGAACCTACGTGTTCTGCATGGGCAGATTAAACGTCTACGTCTACAGACAGATGCTAGCGCTCTTCGCGGCCAAGGAATACTCCCCGCCCTGGGAGGAAGGCGATCTCGAGAAGCATTTGACAAACACGTGCCTGCAATCTACGCCCGACGCAGCCTCCGTGCAACTCTTCGGCGCCCTGCCGCTGGACGAAATTGTCAGGAGCAGCGTCGAGAAGCAAATCTTCGACGTGGTGGGCGAGTTGTTCGAGGCGGCCGCCCTCGGCATGACGGTGCATTTCCAGCCGCTCGCGAATGCCTTTGAGGTCTACGGGTTGGATTTCCTCGTTGATGAGGCGGGGACTGCATGGTTGCTTGAGGTTAATGCGTTCCCTGACTTTAAGCAGACGGGTGGGCAGTTGAAGGGCGTGGTGGCTGGGTTTTGGGAGGAGGTGGTGAGGATTTCTGTGGGTTCGTTTTTCGGGGTTGAGGCTAGGGAGGGCGCTAAGAGGAAGGAGGAGAATATGGTGCTTGTGAAGAGGGTTGAGTTGCCTCAGTGAGGAGTTGACGGTATTGGTTTCGAGTGTATACCAAAGCCAAGGGAGTGTAGGAGTGTATTCCTCTAACGAGCGTGGTGTGCGAGATGAAAATTCACGATAGCTACTAATACGTTTAGACACAGGAGGGTGCAAATAGACATCTCCCCACTGTCAGCCAATCCCCCGACCTTGTCTGCTGTAAAATATCTGGAATGGGCAAGTTGCATCTTCTCTCTCACTTAGCGACTTGTATGGAAAACGCTAGCTGCGGGGAGCCAGCTAGCAGTGAGGCTTAGATGTCTTGGAAAAGAGGGGTTCGATATGATAATTATCGCAAGCGTGTTGCAACTGTGAGACTTTTTGTTTTGACTCGGAATGACTCGAGATATATGGGATATGGACAGACTTGCAAACCATTGTCTGATCCGAAGGAGGAGGGGGGTGGATGTTATCTGAGGTCTCCTAATGCACGTTGAGGATCTTTGATGGAGGACGTTATGGTAACTCGTTCTTTAAGAATCGCATGTTCTCGAGATCTATCTATCTGACGGGCTGTGAAACGTCCTTGCCCGTCCATTCGAGACAGATCGCCTGCTCTTTCGCTATTTTTATTTTTATTTTAATTTTACTTTTTATTTTTTATTTTTTTCTGGCTGTCAGTTAAGTCTTCTTCCAACATCGATGATATCCCAATATCCCAGAAGTCCTTACCGCCACCAATATCGCCACTAAAAATCTTCTTAATATGAATCAATCCTAAGGAAGAATGTGTAATCTCTTTTGTTTTACCAGTAGGGTTACGGCGCACGGGGGCTTAGACGATAGTTGGAATGAATGGGTCTCGTAGAGGAGCAGACTTTACCAACTAGGTTCTTGCAAACCCACCTTCTAGATCCATTCTTGAGGGAAGCTTTTTCTTTTTATTATTACAAAGTCCTGAAAAAACGGATACAGAGTTTGTAATTTGAGTATAACCCCGAAGGCTTGCGTCGAAGCTGCGCGATGGAATCATGGAGAACGGTCGGTTGTGGAGAAAGGGCGTTGATAGTTCGGGCACCGAACACGCCAGAGTAACAACTCCTCGAGCGGAGATTGGGCGAACCGGGCCCGTTTGGATGAGACAAGGTGGGATTAGGATGAGATGTGGTGGCTTAGATCGAACGCTGAATCTCCAAACTACAACCGTGGACAATATGGACGGGTCCTTTATAAGTATATGACAATATAGGAAGAAGGAAGATGAGACCCGCTTGAGATGTCCTCGCGATGTGCTCCTTCAACTCCTATGTCGAGGATAGCTTCTGCGCGACGTCACCGAACATTTACGAGATTAACACAAGGGCATGGATAAGCTTGTCAAAGAATGATTCTTCATACTTCCACGCCCCAGGATCCTTTGTCGATGCCCCTCCCTCCAGCGGTGAGCCGCTGATCCTACCTCGTGGCATATTTGGCCTCAAAGTTTGAAGCCCGCTATAACGAGGCTTAGCATGTCTCAAGTTGCAGTTCGACAGATTTCCAATTCGCTGAGAGCGAAGTTCGATTTTCAAGATAGATTTGCGGCGGTAAAGAACGTTGGAGGGTGTGCCAGTTCAGGCTTTTGCATAACCCGGAATGTTCGATATTACCGCCGGGTCTGCCCCAAAACGCCTGGCACTTTTGACTCGAACTCGGAGCTTATGGATCCCGAGAGGGTCAGACCCATGCGGCGGCAAGCCGTTTGGGGGCGAAAAGATCTATTCACGAACACCTAGTGTGCGGCTCATCTCCTGGACTGCTTGCTCGATTTAGGCTGGATCGGGCAAATGTACTTCGTAGGCTGCAAGTCTTCCTCGTCAGAGATATTATCCAAAGAGGGTATTAAAACTGCAACTCTCATGGCCATTGAGCTCCTTCGCGCCGGGTCAGCATGTGTGATAGGTTTGCAGGGAGCGGCAGCCATTATTTCTTGTATTACCTTGATAGGAAGTTGGATGAGGCGAAGCACAGCATGATTGATGTAAGTTCCATTCTTGATGGATCCATTTCCAGAAAAAATGCCTGTCCATCATCATCACGGGTCAAGTTGTACGGAGAGAAGAATTCTGCCCTGCACATCTGCTCTCATCTACTGCCTGCTTATTTCTCTTAAACCACTTTTTCCCCTTAGAAATTCACCTCCTTTTCCTCCCGGATCGTAAGGGGGGATTAAGGTTAGGGAAAGGGGAAGGGTGCACAATTGTGGCATTGCTAATTATAGCCCCAAGACCAGACGGAATGCACTCAAATCTTGGCCCCCAAAATGGCACAACACGGAAGCCATTAATCGAATCTATGGATATAATATGTACTTAGGCATTTTCCCCGGATTATAGTTTTGGCCTCTCCCCAGGCCGCAGATGTCGGCAGTGCGTAATGTGCTAGATCGGTTGGCTGTGGGTAGCTGTTGTTAGGCGCGGAGGAGGAGGCAAGGCTGAGCTGCAGCATGACCTTTTATGGAATCGGGTTGGACGGTTTGAGCAATGGCCAGAGATATATTGTAATTCCACTTTGGACGGGTTACCGAAGATGTAGAAGGGGGGTGGGTGGAACTTTGGGGGGAAGCAAGGCGGACTCTGGTATTGGATGTTGGATCCAATCAGAAATCTTATTCTCGAATTAACACCTGGGGATGATGCAAAGGTGAGGCGGGCCGAGGGAGCCTTGGAGCCGCGCCGTTGGTTGCACCCAGGCTGCATGTAGGATGGACGGTGTCATTCAACGGTTGATCTACTTCCTATGCTTTGGTATTTTCTTGCTCACTCCAGTTGATTCGTTCATTCGTACAGAACGAGAGTCCAAGCGGGAGGTCAATGTTAAGGTTAAACATTAAGATGTATCTTACAAAGTTAGAGAGCGAATACGACGCCGGCTCATGAGGGATGAGGGCCTGATACCAAGCTTCGATGGCTTACATCTCAACAAGGGTTTCAAAACATATTCCAAGCACGATTCTGTGTCTTCTCCTAAATATATCAATACACATAACAAATTTAGTATATTACAAAGGCCACGGATACTGCAGCTTATGCCTTTTATAGTCAGTTTTATCTCGACATCACAAGCTCACGCAGCAATATTAAGGTGGAGTGAAAGAGAGACGAAGACTTCGATGACCAGTCGTGCAGAGCTCGCCCGACTTTGCTAAACGTGAACGCGTATCGTAAAAGCGAAGTCAAAGTGTTAAGTTGGTGCCTTGAGCTTGGCGGTGCCAAAAAGAGTACACGTTCGTTCATATCGCACGGAATAAACTTTTTTTCTTCAGTTCGAAACAAGTTCCCCACTCATAAGAGTCTTCGAGAAGGCTGCGCCACGGTCAGGAGGTTCGATCACTATAGGTTGAAAACGGCGATCTTCAGGCAAGGCGTTCCGCGATATTCTTGTCAGCACACGAAGCAAGACGTCGATCAAGAGCCCTTAGTGGCTCGGAAGGATACGAGAGCAGAGGTGGACTCGTACACAATTGTGTCAATTCTGACATGTGACGACCTATAAGCATGGTCAAGCTTTGTGGGGGAGCGGAGCTCTCAGCTCCAGCCTTTGAGGCGTCCTCGATCAAGGGCGGTAGACATCCTCTTGATCTATAATACACGTGGATCAGGCAGGTTGTGTATGCGACGATGCGTGCGTGTCCTCGTGGGCGCAGATGAACCTTGATGTGAAGCTTTAAAGTTACCTGACCCTCCGACTCGTCCGGAGTAAAGACCGAAAACAGGGGCTCGCCATCCGCTTGGGTCCAATCGCTGCAGAGGCGCAAGCCACTTTGGGGTGTGGCGACGCCGATTTTTCAGCCACCAAGGAGACATCCCACCAAAGCGGGTACCAATAGAAGTCAATGCCCCGAAGACTAAAATGCCCCGTTGCTGGCTGTGCTCTGTGTGCTGTCACAATCCTCAACAATTTTCCTGTCCCCTGATATTGGATGCCTCGAAATATGGAGTACGAAGGATGGAAGGTATCGCGCTTCCTCTCTCCAGTCGATGTGGCGAAGACCTGAAAACCGTGGCCATGGGCTCCGACCGCGGCATTGACGGAAAAAGGTTGTTATCGTGACAACTTCCCGAACTAGGAGGTACGATATTAGAGGTTGCGAGGTGTGGGATCAATGTCTTGGCTGAACAAGCAGGAGGTGCAATGAGCTATTAGAGGCAGACCACCTCTGGGTTGTGATGTCTTGCATCATGCACACTTCAGCTTGAATGCCCAGAACAAGATGGTCGGACAACGATGTATCCAGATGCCAGTTCGGGCGAATAGGTTTTGAAACGGACTAGCCGCCGAGAGGGCGATATCTCAACCTGCAAAATAGGTAGGCACACGTAAATCAATGCCGCAGCACAAACCGTCCGTCTGTAACACTGATGTGGAGAAGATGCAAAACTCTTAGGGGACTTGGTGCTTGTGATAGATCGCCATGCTTTGTGGAGGCTCTATTTCGTCAGTGTAGTTGACAATTGTCGTCTGTCTGTGGTGTCATGGTGGATCATTAATTGATGTCTGTTTCCACTAGGTCGTAAAACATCATCGATCTCTGTATTTAGTACCTTAGTTGTAGTTGTTGCTTTGCTTGTTGCATAACATTGAAGTAAGGTAAACTACATGTACTTATTGATGTTCATCAATATTCTTTGAACAATCATTTTCTATTTCCTTCTCGCTTTACTTCGCATGTTCTCGCCATTCTGCAATTCTGCCTTTCAACATTTTTCGAGATGTAATATTACGAAGTACTTGGTAGATTGACCTTTCCCCTGAACTTTATTCCACCTTGCATCGCCTTGGTTACCTCAATGACAATTCTGGAAAGTGCTCAGTCTTTGACAGGAGCTTGGTCGTTGTGGCGTTCTCTCGTACTCGGAACAATCAAAGCTGAAGTACCAAGTACCAGTAGTCATCCGTGCCTGGCTCACAAGAGAAGTGCCTTGCCCCCTCCCGACCCGACTCTACTAGAACAACTCTATCTAAGCCCCCTTCCTCCCTCAAGTGATGAGATTAAACTGAACTTTCAAGTCAGGAAGACGCTGAAACCTGTGGCAAGTAACTTCATGTCATCGCTCTGCCCGTCCTTCCACATTTGTCCTCTTTGTTTGTCCTTCACTTGCCACTGCACCTGATTGTTTTATCCCTTTCTCTGTCTTGCTTCGAATCTGTGGGCAGGGCGGCGCGAATCGTCATTCGAGGATTTGTGACGAAACCACCACCATTATGCCTCCCTTACTACATATATATCATAGTACGAGTTGTAATATTTGGCGTCTTTTCCCAGTGCTCTCTTTCATGATTACACTATTACGGTCAAGGTCCAGAAGTGGCAAGTGCTATTTCCTCCAGGCCCACTCCAGATGTGAGGTGGAAGGTGACCCTGCTCAATATAAGCTATGCACGAAGGAGTGGACCGGGAGACCAGCCAGGAGTCAAAAAATAGGGGCGAGCGCTGCCAACACGAAGTACAACTATCATAGTGGAGTGAACAGCGTGTACTTCGCAGTGTACACGATACTAAGTACGAAATTTGTGTGTTTCTTCGTACTTCACAGCAAGGGAAATCTCTCCTCCAATGTTCCTACAATTGTAGCAGGTAAGTCCAAATGCGGAGAGTGCAGATCACATCTCAGGTTTTTCTCCCCTCTCTTCTTTCCTTTTTTTCTCTTCGTTTTGCTTTTGCTTTGGTCCTGCGCTAGCGTTACAAACAAAGTAATAAACACAGAAACACGGACCCGCTCGTATAAGGAGGTACTTGATACTCTGGCTTTTGTGAGTCCACCATATAAGCGACAAGTGCCTGATACGAAATTGCCATTCGTACAAGTACAGTCTTTGTTATCAGGGTACCTTGGTACATGAGGAGGCCCATACATATCTTCGTACTGGGGTACCGCGGTACTTCAAGTTGATATCTGGTTTACTACTTATGGATCTTTCTAGCCGGAAGCGGGTGCTAGTATTGAGGCGACAAGGGTGTATGCATAGTGATTTAGCGATGTCCCGCTCCGCATGCGTTTGTTTCTGCCAGCCAATTAGACGAGATGCACAGCCTCCTTCTTCCTCCACTGGTGCTCTGGAGACGGTCGATCTGGACTTCCTCTGTTGGACAGACCTTCCTTAACCTTTCTCTTTCACTTTTTCGTGTTTCTGTGTTTGGCAATTGGGATTATCGCGAGAGTGCGAGTCTATCAAAAACCCGTCTCTACAGTGTGAGGCAGCCGACCTTATAGATCGAAGCTTCGCCTTCCAGCCTCAACTAACGTCAACGAGTCCGTTGATCGACCACGCGCTCTTCGGTACAGCCACACACTTGTCGTTGACGTCGTCTGCGTTAGCATTAAGCTGGCCTAGCCCATGCTCATGACAGCTGAAGACTTGATCGTATTCTCCGGGAATCCTTCGCATCGGAGGAGGCCTTGTTGACCCAACTTACACCGAGGTCCTGTCTTGACTCCGCCGACTCCTTCACTTAAATCGGGATCGGGGACATTCTTTTTACTCTTCTCTCTTTCACTTGTTTGATATCTCCCTCTTGTCTCTTGAAATTCCCCTGAGGCTCGTTTCGTCTCTTCAAATCCCAACTCCTTAGCGAGCCCACCCGAATCGGCAACATTGAAGACGACAATACAATCGCGAGAAACGAAGTCACTTCGCCTGGACGGCCTTGAGACGAAGCCGACCGGGAAAAATGGGTGACAAAACCCGTACTCCGGCGGGTGCTGACTCTGGACCAGTAAGGCGGCCGAGAGCGTAGGTTTCCTCTCCTCTCTCCATATGAGACTTCCCGGGGCTTTTCTTTGGTTACCCGCGACGTGTCGCCGATTCCGTTGCCCAAACTCGAGCCGACTTCTCTAACTCTACATTACAGCCCTACAATCACAATCGATACAGCCATAAATCCGACGGACGGCACTCAAGCGCCAGCTCCCGGTGCCTCGGATGCTTCTCCGGTATCTCCCCAGGACGATGGCGGGAGCCCTACGACGACATCTGGGCTCCAACTACGCGATACCACGTCTTTCGACAGCAAGGATAGCCGGCCCACTAGTCCGCACAATGTGTCGAGCACACTCCCTTCCAGAGGAGCCGATAGGTCAGGAGGAGCGCCAACCTTCCTTTCGGTACCCAGTAATCTACGGTCGAGACAGAACTCACTCGAGTCGGACGACGCGTCGCGGTCTGTTGTATCTTCGCAGGGCGAAACAGTGGTCGCCGCGACCATAACCCCTTCCGTCATCTCTTCGACGAAGAAGAGACAGTCCAATGAATTCTCCAACGAAAAGATCATGAACGATCCAGATGCCCTAAAGCCCGATCAGGGCCGCGAGGAGGATTTCCAGGTCGAGGACAACCCGTTCGCATTCACCCCTGGTGAGCTGAACAAGATGCTGAACCCCAAGAGCTTGCCCGCCTTTTACAAGCTTGGAGGTCTGAGAGGAATGGAAAGGGGACTTCAGGCCGACTGCAAGGCCGGTTTGAGTGTCGAAGAAGTCAACGTTCCGAAAAAGGTCTCGTACGCCGAAGCTATCAAGGCCGCCGAAGAGAGCGTGGATGGAGCTAAGCCCGTGTCCGAGACGATTTCCGTTGCGGAGGGGTTGGTGGTAGATAGCAAGGAGAAGGAGGGGGATACGCGACCATCGACTGCCGAGTCTCACCATGCTAGCGGAGGCGATCTGTTTGTCGACCGGAAACGGGTGTTCAAGGACAACAGGTTGCCTGAGAAGAAGGGAAAGACGCTGCTCCAGCTCATGTGGATCACGTACAACGACAAGGTACTCATGCTACTCTCTGTTGCTGCCGTCGTGTCTCTGGCCATTGGTCTCTACCAGACGTTTGCGCCTAACCCTGGTCACGAAGACGAGCCCAAGGTCGAGTGGGTTGAAGGAGTTGCGATCATCGCCGCCATTGTCATCGTTGTTGTCGTTGGGTCTCTGAATGATTACTCGAAGGAACGCCAATTTGCCCGTCTCAACCGCAAGAAGCAGGATCGTCTCGTCAAGGTTATCCGGTCCGGCAAGACCCAGGAGATTTCAGTATTCGATATCCTCGTTGGAGATGTCCTCCACCTCGAGCCCGGCGACCTTGTGCCCGTTGATGGTATTCTTATCGAAGGATTCAATGTGAAATGCGACGAGTCTCAGGCTACTGGAGAATCAGACATCATCAAGAAGCAACCCGCCGACCAAGTGTACGCCGCCATCCGTAACCACGATAGCGTCAAGAAGCTCGATCCCTTTATTCAGTCTGGAGCTCGCGTTATGGAGGGCGTCGGCACTTTTATGTGTACGTCTACTGGTGTTTACTCGACTTACGGCCGAACCCTTATGGCACTCAACGAAGACCCCGAGATCACTCCTCTCCAGTCGAAGCTGAACGTGATTGCGACTTACATTGCCAAGATTGGCGGTGCCGCTGGTCTCCTGCTCTTCATTGTCCTTTTCATCAAATTCCTTGCCGGCCTGCCCAAGTCTACCGATACGCCAGCTGAGAAGGGCCAGAACTTCTTGGAGATTTTTATCGTCGTCGTCACCATCATCGTCGTCGCTGTTCCCGAAGGTCTCCCGCTCGCCGTCACACTAGCCCTTGCCTTCGCCACCAATCGCATGCTCAAGGACAACAACTTGGTTAGGCATCTCAAGGCTTGCGAGGTTATGGGTAATGCCACGACGATTTGCTCGGACAAGACTGGTACTTTGACTCAAAACAAGATGCAAGTCGTCGCTGGGACAGTTGGCACGAGCCACCGCTTTGGAGCCAGTGGACCGGCGACGGTATCGGACGAGTCTAACGGCAGCGAATCCGACGCCGAGTCAGTTGAGATGGATCCCAGCGGCGGTGTTTCGCCCGCCGAATTTGCCTCTGTGCTCTCTGCTCCGGTTAAGAAACTTCTAGTTGACTCGACCGCTCTCAACTCTACCGCGTTCGAGAGTATGGTGGACGGCGAGCTGACGTTTATCGGCTCCAAAACCGAAACCGCGCTTCTCCTTTTTGCTAAGCAGTTCCTTGGCATGGGTCCTGTCAACGTTGAGCGAGAGAACGCCACTACTTTGCAACTGATTCCGTTCGATTCTGGCCGCAAGTGCATGGGTATCGTCGTGGCTCGCGAGAAGGGCAAGGCGCGACTCTACATCAAGGGAGCATCCGAGATTGTCCTCGGCAAGTGTACGCAGATGATTCAGGACCCCGCTCGCGACTTGGGGCTCACCAGAATGACCCCGGACCATACGCGCACCGTCGAACACCTCATCAATCACTACGCCTCCCGGTCTCTCCGAACTATTGGTCTTGCCTACAGGGATTTCGAACAGTGGCCTCCTAGGCGCTTCCGGCGAAATACCGGCGACGAGAACGGCAATGAGATTCCCTTTGAGGAATTGTTCCACGAGATGGTCTTTGTCGGTATGGTCGGTATTCAGGACCCCTTGAGAGACGGTGTGCCGGAAGCTGTTCGCGTATGTCAGAAGGCTGGCGTCGTCGTACGGATGGTTACTGGTGACAACAAGCTCACGGCACGCGCCATTGCTCGGGAATGCGGTATCCTACAGCCCAACAGCATCGTCATGGAAGGGCCCGAGTTCAGAAACCTGTCGAAGAGCGAGCAGATGAAAGTCATCCCGCGGCTCCACGTCCTTGCGCGTTCGAGTCCTGAAGACAAGCGTATCCTAGTCAAGCGGCTCAAGGACAAGGGCGACATTGTTGCCGTCACCGGTGACGGCACGAACGATGCGCCGGCTCTCAGGATGGCTGACGTCGGTTTCTCTATGGGTATCGCGGGAACAGAAGTTGCCAAGGAGGCGTCGTCGATTATTCTCATGGACGACAACTTCAACTCGATTGTCAAGGCTCTTAAGTGGGGACGGGCCGTCAACGATGCGGTCAAGCGATTCCTCCAGTTCCAGCTCACGGTCAACGTTACGGCGGTTATTCTTACTTTTGTCTCGGCGGTGGTGAACAAAGACGAGTCCTCGGTGTTGACGGCGGTGCAGCTTCTCTGGGTCAATTTGATCATGGACACGCTCGCGGCTCTCGCGCTGGCCACAGATCCTCCGCGCGACAGCGTCTTGAACCGGCTGCCGGAGCCGCGAAACGCGTCGATTATCTCGGTCACGATGTGGAAGATGATTCTTGGCCAGGCTGTGTATCAGCTCGCGATTACGTTCCTCATCTACTTTGGCCGCGACAAGGTGCTTCCCGAGACGGGCAAATGGGTGCTCGACGATGCGACGATTGGAACGCTGGTTTTCAACACGTTTGTCTGGATGCAAATCTTTAACCAGTGGAAGTAAGTGATTTTTTGATTATTCACCCCACGGTCTTTCTTTTTAGAAATCTGAGATACTAACAATATTTCTAATAGCAATCGACGCCTAGATAATGAATTCAATATCTTTGAAGGCGTCTTCAAGAACCAAATCTTCCTCGTCATTAGCGCGTTGATGTGCGGTTGCCAAATCCTCATCGTCTTCGTGGGTGGCCCGGCATTCAAAATCAATACCGCACCCGAAGGCACGCGAGACCCGCAGGGCCCAGTGTTGTGGGCTGTCGCTATCGTGCTAGGCTTCATCTCGATCCCGTTCGGTATCATCATCCGGCTGATCCCCGACCGGTTGATCCTCAAGTTGGTGCCGGACTACCTCAAGAGGCGAAGCAGCAACGTTCCGGACTTGACGATATCGAATGAGGAGGCGTTTGACTTTTACCCACCGGCTCTCGCCGACGTGCGAGACGAGCTCGCGTTCCTCAAGAGGATCAAGGGTGGGCGGCTCAACAACCTCAAGTTTGCCATGAGGCATCCGCGCGAGACGCTCATGTCGCGATCGCGCAGCCCGTCGCACTCGCGCACCAATTCCATCAAACCTCCGCGGACGCCGGACCGAGAAGATAGCTTCGGATCGGTCGGCGGCTCCACGATGCCTCCTTCGCCCGATAACCGCAAGAGGTCGAGGTCGATAAGATCGAGGTCGAACTCGGCGTTAGGCGCGCCGACGGTTATGGCGGGCATCGTGGCGGCCGGTGTCGCTGCGGGGTGGTCGCCCATCGACCGGTCTACCTCGAGGGAGGACCGCGGAGAGGCTTCTTTGAATAGAGAAGCGTCATTAATTACGCAAAGGACCGAGGAGTGAGGAAGGAAGAAGGCATGAATCGTTTTATCACTGATTTCACAGCACATCTGCACATATACCCAAATCCGCACACTTGCACATGCATACACATCCGTTGCCAATTTCTGTGCGAGGACTTGGCTGTCGTTAAATCTTTTTTGTCGCAAACATTTCTTTTCCCTCCCGTCGTTTACATCCAACACACCGTGCTTCCTTCAGATCCTGCGCCCAGGATCTTTCCGTGCGAACCCTGTTTGTCTCCTGCCACCATCGTTTTTCTTTTTGTTTTTCCTTTTCCCTTAAACTTTGTACGACACAGCAGCCCCATTGGAGCAACTAGACGGGGACAGTGGCCAGTTTCTTCTTCGATTGGTATCTCGCTCGCAACACACATATAGACTTTTCTTTTTGTTTCCTTTACGTTTTGTTACTCTTTTTTTCCTCGAGGAGTTGGCCTTGATATTTTTATTCTGCAAAAGAGAGAAACAAAATAAGGAGTGGGCGTTTGGAGAATTGGAATTTCCGGGTTCCAGTTTTCTTGTTGCCTTTCTTTTTTTTCCATAAAGGGGGCGTTTGTTATTCTCGATATAACATTCTTGTGCCTATTATCGCCATATTTTGTTTTAATTCCCTTTTTGGGGAGAGATGGAGGGAGAGGAGGAAATGGAAGAAGGGAAGAGGGATCTGTGTGTATAGTACAGTAGTCAGGAATTTGAATAGAGGACTACACAACACTACGAATTTTTTGTCTATATTGCCTGCGTCAATGTGTGTGTGTGTGTGTGTGATGCGATGCGATGCGATCGATGTTGATGCCCGAGTTGCTACGGTGTTCTGATCTGACGTCGGTGTAAGTGTGTTGCTGCATGCCGTACCTGACGTGGCCAACGCGATGCGATGTGATGCGATCAATAGACTTAGATGCGGGATACCCTATCACCGTGCGAGATCTTGGGCATGACCAGGCCATGATCGGCGGATGTCCCGAGTTGACTGTTGTCAGTTCGTTTCGTCATGGTTCCTGTTTGTTGGTGCTATCATCTGCTTCTGGAAACTCGGAGATTTCCCGGAGTCGACCGAAGCATGTCGATTGATTGATCCATGTATCCGGATAGTGGTGTCGGGCAAGTTCGGACATGGCGGATGGTGGATGGTGGATGGTGGATGGTGGATGGCGGATGCGATGGGATTCTGGGTTCTCCGTAGTGGGTTTGCGTTTGCCACGTCGCGGATTTTAGCGCAATAGATTTTTCTTCAGTTTTCTGACTATCTCTTCCATATAAGTGCGCACCTGGAGGCTTATAGACCAGATCTAGATATATCCCGTTTCTACGGCACAGATACAGATAGTCTGCGAACGAGTTGCTCCGTATCTATAGTGGAACGATATTGATTCCTTGGAGCAATAGCAAGAGAATCAATCAATGTTGGATAGCCACTGTGTTGCTGTTTCTGTTGCTGCTGCCTATGATCAAGCTTTCGTGGTTCCCTGTCTGGCCGGCCAAGTACTTAGTATAAGTCTAAGAGGGAGAGATAGAGATAAAGAGAGTACGCGTGAGAGTTTGAGTGACCGAGTGTGCCTAGAACTCGACTGTGATTGAATGACATCGAGTTGCTCTGTGCTGGCTCGGTCGCCCCAAGCCACGTTTCTTCCTAGCGTCGTCCGAGAGGTTTACTTCTTTTTAACCTTCTTCTCTTATTTCCTTCTTCATCTTCTTCCATTAATTCTCTTTAATGTATACACACTATTGTGGTTACTTTCCTTCATTTACACCAACTGTCTTCTTCTTCTCTTTTTCTTTTTATTCACCGGGTTAGCCTATCTCTATCTAACCTTGGATAACCAGATCTTGGTACATCAAGCTCGACACAATCTGCGTCCTCTTGTTATCCTCGAGTCTTTGAGACTGTTCGGATGTTCCACTGATTCATCAGCAACTGCCTGCTTTCAACTGGGTGGTGATATGGTCGTGCTATTATCTC
Organism: Scedosporium minutisporum; assembly: GCA_034774675.1. Lineage (NCBI taxonomy): Eukaryota > Fungi > Ascomycota > Sordariomycetes > Microascales > Microascaceae > Scedosporium > Scedosporium minutisporum. The sequence goes on from SJVG01000198.1 coordinate 26,130, forward strand.
CCATCGCACATAGCACATAGGAGAAACACGGAACGCGAAACGGGCAAGGAATCGAACTACAGACACATCTTCTCCGGTCTCTCCTTTGCGCTGCTCAACTCGTCACCTTGATCTCTTTTCTTTCTAGAAATATCAAGGTTTGGACTTGGTTGGAATTCTATCGTTTTGGTTGTTTTCACCTACCAATCGAGGAAGGCAGGAGCGAGGACAAGCACGAGCACGAGGAAGATCACGAGAGTGAGAGTACGGTCGAGAGCAAGTCTGAGTCTTATACTGTTTACAAGTACACGGAAAAGTACTCTCCTGTGTTATCCGACCGACTTAGTCGTTCGATTCTCTTATTCTTCTTATTCTTGTTCTCTAATTCTCTCTCCCTTGTTCCTTCTTTGCACTTCATCCCATCCACACCCAACATCCGCTTCAACCACAACCACAACCACAACCACAACCACAACCACAACCAACGGGTCTAATTGATTCATTACTTTCAGCCTGATTCTACATCTACACGATAGATTCCGCCACCACATTAAACTATCAAATCCTCTTCGCCTCGACACAGAAGCCACAACCCCTTTGTCTCCTCCAACTTTCTCAACCCTTGGTCCCTGCTCCATCTCATTTCTCTGGGGGCAAACTCGGCAATCGCCAATTCCAATTTTACAACTAATTCGAAAGAGGTACCAAGGCTGGCATCTCAATTCCATCAAGATCCCACTCACCGAGAAAACGCAAACCATTTGGAACTGGAGCTTGAAGCTGGACTTGGCTGGTCTCTCTGAGAATTTATCGACAACTCAACCCAGACTGGAACAAAGCATCAAGAACAAGCCTCAGTCCGCGACTGGCGCAACCACAACATCACACGTTTTTTTGACTTTGACGTGTACTCGGAAACCAACATAGAACCATTTTTTCATCCGCTTGGTTCCTCGACGCGTAACTTCCAACTTGTCGCCATCTGACAACCTATTTTGTCTCATCTCATCACTTTCTACAACTATTTTCCCCCAGTCGAGTCTGTTTCACAACCCTCACCCGAAACCAAAACCTTGGCCCTTTCTTCTCTTTTCTTTTGTTTTTCTCCATTCATCAACCTTTCTTCACGACTCATCTAGAATCTAATCACTTCCGCATCTCACAACCCTCACATATCCTCCTCATGGCCAATTCCAAAACCGCAGCCAAGGCTACGGCTGCGGCCCCCTTAACCAAGCACACCCTCCCCACAGAGCCCACCACCCGAAAGAGCACCAAATCGCCCACAAGCAGCGCCTCATCCGTGTCGTCGCGTTCCTCGCGCTCCAAGTCCAAGTCCAAGACCAAGACCAAGAGCAGCACAAGAACTAAAGCCAAGGCCAAGCCCAGGACGAAGAAGCAACCCGCGTCTCGGTCGGCCTCGATGTCTGATCAAGGTAAGGCTAGGGAGGACGGTGATGATGAAGAGACAAACAGCAGCAGGGCGTCCGCGCTACAAGAGTTGGAGGATCACATTATTGATGCGTGGGACACTGAGTCGATTTTGGCTGAGGTCATTGAGGGGTTGACAGATATGCGAGATGGATCAGATGGTGAGTTTCCTTTTGGTTGATTCCTTTCCCTTTTATCAGAGCTGCTTCGAAGGAGAGAGGTGGCGTCATGCCCACGGCTCATGTTTAAGCACTCTCTCCGTCGCGCTTTATTTTTGCTTCCATTTAAACTTTCTTCTTTAAAATATTCCTCTTTTTCTCTCCTCTCTTTTCTCAAATACCAAGCTCTCTGCTAACACCCTTTTAGACCCCGAGTGCTGCACTCCTGACGAGGCAGCCGGCCTTCGCCACCAACTCCGCCAACTAGGCCCCCAAGAGTTCTGTCGCCGCACCATAGACTCCGGCACCTACACCGCCAGGAAGCTCCTATCCGCCTTCAACATTCGCCCACCCTCCTTCTTGGACGGCTGCCCCGATGAGGCCTACTTCAGCCTCCTCTCAGCCGCCATCGCCCGCGAGCTCAACAAGCGCGCCAAACTAACCCATCTCAACACCGTCCAGGACGCCGCCGACCTTATCAGCCGCAGCAAGAACATCATTTGCCTCACCGGCGCCGGCATCTCCACGAGCCTGGGCATTCCCGACTTCCGATCCAAGGGCACCGGCCTGTACTCGAAGCTGGAGTACCTGGGTCTCAATGACCCGCAGGAGGTCTTTGACATTGAGCAGTTTAGGGCCGATCCATCTATTTTCTATTCTGTGGCCAAGGATATCCTCCCTTCGACTGACCGGTTTACGCCTACCCATGCCTTCATCGCCATGCTGCAGCAACGAGGGAAACTCCTGACCAACTACTCGCAAAACATCGATAACCTCGAAGCCAAGGCCGGTATCCACCCGTCTAAGCTTGTCCAGTGTCACGGATCCTTCGCCACCGCCAGCTGCATAGAATGCGGCTTCAAGACAGAGGGTGAATCCATCTTCCCAGACATCCGCTCCGGCACACTCCCCCGCTGTCCCGAATGTGCCAAGACGCTCCGCTCCACAGCTTCCAACGGCAGGACGAAGCGTAAGCGCTCCCGCGGCTCCGATGCCAACAAGCGCCGCAAGCGCAACGGAAACGGCTACGGAGGCTACGACGACGACGACGACGACTCGGGCTCCGAATTCGACATCCCCGAAGCGGGCATCATGAAGCCCGACATCATCTTCTTCGGCGAAGCGCTGCCCGACGACTTCGCCCTACGCCTCACGGAGCATGACCGCGACGTCGTCGATCTCGTCGTTGTCATCGGCACGTCTCTAAAGGTGTCGCCCGTGAGCGAGATCGTGAGCTATCTCCCCTCCCACGTGCCGCAGATTTACATCTCGAGGACGCCCGTCGAGCACTTGAATTTCGACATCGATTTGTTGGGCGATTGTGATGTTGTTGTTGCGGAGCTTTGTCGGAGGATGGGGTGGGAGTTGGAGCATGAGATGGTTCCGCAGGGTCAGGTTGTTGAGGTGAAGAAGGAGGAGGGGTTTTCTAGTCGGTGGGCGTTTAAGGAGGCTTAATGCCTTCTCTTCTCTTTTCTCGGGAGGTTGGCTTTTGTTTTTAATCTTGGGAGGAGATGGGGGAGTGTGTCTTCTTCGTGGCACCCCTTTTTTTACTTCCTTCTGAGGGATGGATTGGTGGCGTTTCGTATTGGAGTCCGAGGAGGACAAAGGGAAAAGGAAAGGGGGAAATGTTTTGCTTTCGAATTTTCCGTCTGCGCTGGTTTTAAAAGAAGAGATGCCATACCACGTATCCTAGACTAGAATTGTTCTCTTTTTACAAATATATTCCCTCCGTGTTATTTTTCTATGAAAGTTTGTTTCCGAAGAAAAGAGTATTGTATAGCTGGCTAGTACTAATCGTTGAAAAACCCCTAATCGCGAAATTTCTCGTTACGAGACGGGAAATGCTGGCATCATTTTGCCTCGATGAATATCATGTAGAATGCAGCAAAACATTTACGCCCCGCACTCCTCGTTCGCATCCTCAAGATCTTCAAGAACGTACACCATGGTAATTCCCATCACCGGTTCTAGGCCGCCGTGGTGCCCGGCCATGGGAGTATGCTGCGTCAGGTTGTAGAAGGCCTTGATGGACAGCTCGTCACCGGGCTTGATGGAGCCGAGGTTCTTGCAGGAGCTCATGGAGGAGATGTGCAATATGTGGCCGTCGGAGCCGTGATCGTGACCTTCGTGGTCGTGGCCAGGTTCGCCTGCGCCATGATCATGTCCGGCCTCTTCTTCGCCATGTTCGTGATTTGGTTCGCCTTCCTCTCCATGGTCATGGCCGGTTTCTCCCTCATCATGAGAATGCGACCCATCTCCATGATCATGACCCCCCTCCTCCCCATCCACGTCCTCATCCCCAAACATCCCAACATGCGTAATAAACCCAGCAGACTCCCCATACCTAGCCACATGCTCGCACAAAACCTCCCCATTCACCCCGAAATCCTGCCTAACCCCGCCATCATGCAAATGCCCCATCACGCTCAGCATCTCCCCCCGAATCGTCGACTCCCAGACAATCTCGGCGTCGAAGACGGGCTCGTCGAGCGTCACGTTGTACTCGGCGTTGCTGCACAGACCCGCGATGTCTATCCATACCGGGGTGACGGCGCGGAAGCCGACGGCGGCTGACTTGTCGGAGGCGGGGACGAATTCGTAGTCGATGGTGAGGAAGGCGGCGCGGGGGATGGCGGATTCGTTCATGAGTTCGGTGGTGTGGGTGATGTTCGCGCTTGGGCTGAAGTAGACGCCTACGTTTCGAGTTCTACGAGCGAAGTGAGTAACCATTTCTTTGTGCCCTTGACTTCATAGTACGTACCCGTTGTTCGAAATGTCCAAATTAGTCCGCTCATTCCCCGAAGCAAAGAGTCTTGCTGGGGCCTCGTCACAAGTAACGTCCGGCTCGCTGAAGTCTACCAAGAGCGTGTGGTGCAACCACATTCCCGTGTCGGCGTTGGCGACCGACCCGTCCGCGAACTCGAGGCCAGCGTGGAAGTTGGTGATGTAGCAGTCCGTGCAGGGGATCTCTAGGGGGCCTTCGAAGTTCTTCATGCCCATGGTTTCCGGGTCGTGCACGCCAGGGACGAGGAAGGGGCCATAGCGGACCTTGAGGCGCTCGGCTCCGAGATCTTTGAAGTGGATTGGGTCGAGGATCTCGATCTTTTCGGCTGTGGATTGTTAGCTTGCGGGTTCTTAGGGGGAGTCTTGTTCGGTGGAAGGAGATGCGGATGGAATTGGTTCTTACTGATGGACCTGGTCTTGCATTTGGAGGCCGCTAAGGCCAAGCCCCCTAGGGAGAGGAGATTGGCTATCATAGATATCCGCATGGTGACTGGATGGACCTTTTAAGTTGGAGAATTCAACGAGTGTATGAAGAGGGGAAGATGTCAAAGACTTGAAGGAGGTACCGCTGATTAATTATTTGGATATAGCTTCCTTCTCGACCTGGAAACCATCGGCCTCTTATACCCTGATGAGAAATCGAAAAAAGGGACTCTGGATATATTTAGAGAAAGCGAATCAAACCTACGAAGAGAAGAAACTCCCGGCCGGAGACATCGGACGAGAAGTTGCTCCAACGGTGAATCCTTCGTGACGGTATTGTCCCGAGAATGTGCATCTGTAGGAGCATTACCAAGCTTGTGCAGCGGCTCCGAGCCGCAATCATTTACACCGATATTGAATGACCACCTTCCGGTTCTCTTGGGGCTTTGCAGGCTACCGTATTTTTTGTTCTCCAGTTAGAGGTATTTTCCTCCGTTCTTTGCTGACGGCTGGGACTTCATCAGAAACTGAGCCTGTGGGGACTCTAGGATTAGGTTGAAGGACCTCCCGGCTGAAGTCACCTGGTGTAACAGCGATCCCCAGCGGTGAGAGATGAGACTGCCTATGGACATAGATTCATATGAGTTTACACCTCATCTGTACGCCTTCGGCTTCTCGCTTCCTTCTTTTGCACCGATGCCGGAGATGGCTGATCACAGTCCCAACAATCATTGAACACGCCATCTGTCAACGCGAGGAACTTTACCTGTGTGTCTAGGCGTGTTATAAGCATATAACATTGGGTAGAATATGAGACGAAATGAGTAGATGCTAGGCCGGATTAACAACTTCCCGTCCAATATATTGCGGAGCTGTGAGATTTACTCAGGCACATAAATGAAGTCATCAACGTTCCTGTTTTAACCGGCCAAAGGATCGAGCTCGTTACACTCATAAATCAATCAGATCAAGCAACACATCTTACACGAGATCGGGATATGCCGTAAAGGGCGAGGGCGTGGACAGATCGGTAGAGGGGCCAGATATTGAATATAGATTAATTGTGGTGGCTTAGAAAGACAGAGTACGAATGTAAACGAACATACGAGCGGAGGGCCTGAAGGCGGGTATGTCCGCACGACTTGCACTTCTTCTGGTGGAGTTGTTAAGAATAGGTGAGTTGGGATAAGCTGCTCTTCTCACTCTATCGTAGGAAACAAGGCTGTCATGACATGTGCATGTCAATCTCGAGTTGAAGTGCGGTCTTGGTCGATGTTGTTGAATCTTGTGGAGGACTGAAATATGAAATGTACTAGCACAAGCACTTCTTGCCAATGAGATCCAGTTCCTGGAAGAGTTCACCTATGATTGGCGGACTTTTGGAAGACTTGAACCTGGCAAGTCAATTGACCTCAATTGACCTGAACCCCAAACAGGGGCTTGACGCCACAGCTTCGGTTTTGAGCATGGATGAACCACCAAAGACTTCGTCGTTCATTCACGCGCCACGATCAACTGTGGCTTTGATATTCGGGGCTCCTTGAGACACCGCGCCGAAACGTGCCACGTTCCCAGGACAGGGGAAACAGAACATTGAACCAAAGAGATCAACGATTCCACCATTGAGACCTCGAGAACAGCAGGCTGTTTGAAACAATCGTCGGGTCATATCTGTGAGGGGCAGCTGAGCTCTAAACTTTTGTGTATATATTTTATTTTCTTATTTTCGCTTCACAGTTCCCTTCATTGATTTCTATTAGCCATTGATTCCGCCCCCATCTCTCATTCGCCTCAAGCTGGGCCGGGAGGGAATTGCCCACTAGAGAACTAAGCCTTCGCCATGCCGCCCAAAAGCAAATCTCCCAAAAACCCCGGACCGGCTCCGGAGGGCTTCACGCCCGAGAGGTTCGAAAAAGAGCTCCAAAGCCTCGCCACAAAAGCCAAAGAGCAAACATGGGCCAAGGAAAGCACCGAACGCGTGGTGCGCTATCTCGTCCCCTTCCTCCTCCTCACACTCCTCGGCATCAGCTCCACCGCGTCCCAGCAGGCCCTCTCGCCGGTTTTCGGCTCGCTCCCCGCGGCCGTTTGGAATTCCAAGTTGACGGCGGCGGCGTGTTTTGCGGGATGGGCCGGGAACGTGTGGATTGAGCGAGCATTGCCCGTGGGTCCCGCTAAGTTGATCCCCGTGTTTGCCATCTACGCACCCACCGTGCAGTTCTTCCTGAGCCAGTTCAGCGGGTTTTTGACGGCGAGATGGGGTCCTCTGGTCATTGAATCGCTCACGCTGTTCCCCGTTACGGTGCTCACGGCCTCTTGTGTGGCGGGCCTGCTGGAGGGGATGAGTTTGAAGCCGTTGCCCAAGTTCCTCGGGGACTCGGCCCCCGGTCTCGTCTCGCTTTTGTATTTCAAGTTCATCGAGAACCTATCGTTAAGGATGTTCCTTCACTATGTCGGCCGGTCCATCTTCTTGACCAGAATCGGTATGGAAATGCTTCTAGCAGCCATCTATACCGTGCTGGCACCCTCTAAACTCGTGCTCCTCACCATCCCGGCCATCATCCACACCACCTTCTTCAACTACCACCTCCCCACGCCCACGGCCACGACGGCCCTGCAGGCGAAGCTGGAAACCGACCACTGGCTGCTCCTGGACCGCAAGGAGTCGCTCACAGGGTACATCTCGGTGCTTGAGAGCGTCGACCACGGATACCGGGTCTTGCGATGTGATCATAGCCTTCTTGGCGGAGAATGGGTCAAGTTTGCAGGTCCTGTGGTGGCTGAGCCGATTTATAGCGTCTTTGTTATGCTAGAGGCTGTTAGGCTTGTTGAGGTCCCGGAGCCTATTGAGGATAGCCAGGCCAAGGCTCTTGTAATGTACGCGACTGTGTTGTTTCTCTCTCTCTTACCTTCTTTCTCGCTAACCATGGCTTTTACAGCGGGCTTGGCATTGGCACGACGCCGGCCGCCCTTATCGCTCATGGCATCGACACCACCATTGTCGAAATTGACCCCGTGGTTCACGAGTTTGCCGGCAAGTACTTTCAGTTGCCGGAGAAGCATACCGCCGTCATCGATGATGCCGTCAGCTACACGCAGAAGCTGGTCAGGGAGTCGGCGGAGCAGTTTGATTACATTGTTCACGACGTCTTTACTGGCGGTGCTGAACCGTTGCCTCTTTTCACGCTCGAGTTCCTTGAGGGTCTTCATGCTCTTTTGAAGCCTGGTGGTGTCATTGCCATCGTAAGTGTTCAAAACTAGAAAGAGGTTTTCGTGAATGCTAATTCTAAACCCCCCTGGCAGAACTACGCTGGAGACTTCCTCCTCCCGGCCCCCAAGATGGTCATGCAAACCATCCTCCACGTCTTCCCCTCCTGCCGAGTCTTCCGCGAGTCGGAAAAGCCGTCGGCCGAGGAGATGGAAGAGTCCGGCCAGGACTTCATCAACGCCGTCATCTTCTGCAGGAAGACTGCTAGCGACCCCGTGACGTTCAGGGAGCCTGTGGCGGGGGATTTCCTGAGGAGCAGGTCTCGTGAGATGTTCCTCGTGCCGAAGCACGAGGTGGACCTATCCGAGTTCGGGGCGACCGATGATGGCAGTGTGGGCTTGTTGATGGCGAATGGCACGCAGGAGTTGGCTGGGGAGCAGGAGAAGAGTGCGGTTGGGCATTGGGATGTTATGAGGATTGTGTTGCCTGCGAAGGTATGGGAGATGTGGTGAGAGAGCGGGGTGTCGATGGTATGTCCAGGTGCCTCGGGGTTTGAGGGTGTACCAAGTGTGTACGATGTTGATGGTGATGATATCTGTTACTCTCCCTCTTTCTCGCAATTCTTTCAAGAATGTTGGATCAATAGACGGGCACTTTGAATTACGGGTTATCTAGAGTCATTTTCAAATGCTCACGACGCCGCATTTCCCTTGCTTGTCTCTCATCATGGACAAGCTCCAAACGAAACAAACTGCGCTAAATATTACATCTTCTTGTCTTATCAACCCGTCCCCAGGCTTCCGGTCGCATGAGATAACGGCTCTAGCACTGAAATTCCTCACGTATTGTCAATCATTCGGCGTCTTGAGTATATTTGATGTTCTCCCTCTGCGAAGAGCAAGTGGTCGTGAGCAAGGCGGCTGTTTCTTCTCTCACTCATCAATGTATAAGCAAGAGTTCACGAAGCTGATCCAGTTTCTCTCGTACGAGGATTCTCTTATCTGAGAAGACGGCGGATTGATATTGTGCACCATTTTCTCTTTTCCCTGTCGCCGGTGCTATTAGGCGGTGTCGGGGCGGTGAGTGATCTTCGTGTCGGGCCGCAGGTTTCGCGTGACTTTAAGACCTTCTGTTTGGCTTCTACAGGCCGACCTACCTGAGATTGAGGGATTGAGGCGGATTTTTCAGTTCTACAGATTCTGCCATTTTGGCTGACCGTGGGAGAGGTGGGAGGTGGGCATCTAGAGGTTACGCGAGGGTGTTATCGGGTCGATCAGTGAGAAAGCAGCGCAGTGAATCACATCTCGATGTGCAACAGCAATCCCTTGGGTGTGCTCTGGGTCGGGAATTGCGTTACTTGTAGAACTGGAGATCTCTCGCTCAGAAGAGAAGGGGAAGATGGAGGAGAAGGGGTTGATCGTCGGGACATGATTTGGAAGAACTGGTGGGTGGGAGATGTTGTATGCATTCACCAACACACCTGGTGACAGTTGAGAGGAGCACGACAGACTTGTAAGACTTTAATCAGCCACAGAATTGATCAATCAACAAAATTCCTCGAGTCAGTGCTGCATCTCCATCTCCATCTCCCATTTTCATCATCTTCATCATCTTCATCTCCTGCATCTCCTGCATCTCCTGACTCCCCAGTTCGGGATCTTCCGCTTAAACACGATGATTGTTCCATGGCCATCATGATCACCATCGTTTATGCCGCCCCTCTATGGAAGTCTCTCGCTCCGAATCGCGAGCCACAGTTCTCAGCCCCCCTTTTGGGAATAAAGGGGCCACAGCGAGAGGCACAGGCGCAGATACGGGAAAGGGAGGGTTACTATGCAGAGCCTCTCGGATGCAGTTGCATCTTCAATAAGCCTGCCAGACCTGCCATCTGGAGTTTCTGTTGTTCGACCTCGCTCGAAGCGGGAAGCCCGTGCGCGGGACAAGAGAAAGTCTAATCGCGATTGAGGGCAAAGAACACTCTTCTAAACTTTTATCAATTTACTATTATCGGCGAAGGAAAAAAGCGTTGCGCAAAAAGGAAAGAGGAAAAAGGCACCAGAAAACGGCCATTGTTGCCAACAAGGAAGGTGCGGCAACTCGCCAAGTACCGCGCCACTATCATCACTGCTGGACGGCACCGTGTATCCGTGTACAAGTACAAGGAGGTGGACAGTCAGTGGACACCCTGCCGTTTCGTACCTTGCAGCCAAGAGCCAAAATGGGCTGCCGAGCGACAGACCCTGGCTCGACATGCGCGACGCCCCGCTTGCTTCCGACATCTCGGGTTTCAAGTGAAACCTCACGACTGGTCGACTTCACCATCCCCTTGTCAGCCTTGCAGTCTAACCCAATCAATGCCCGCCCCCAAAACCTTTTCTCACGGCTCTTCTGCCTCTGAGACGAGCACTGAGCTGGAGAACACACCACAATTGGGGTATCGTTCAAGTACCTTTACAGAGAGAGTGTGTGTTTGAGAGGGCACACGAGACCGCCTTGCTTGCTGCTTCAGACCTCCACAGAGAATCAGACTCTTACTCCGTACAAACACAGGGTACTTGACCTGTACGAAGTATGCGCCGCGATTTTTATCAGAGTGTGCTTTTTCTCTTGATCTTCCTTGCATTTGGGGTCGGTCTATCTCCCAATCACGCCTCGACCTGTCACTCTTCATCATCCTTGGCTGCCATCTCTTGGGTCCCTACTTCGTACTTGCTATGGTTGAGCTGTAACGTGAACCTTGAGCCAAGCATTCGTTTTACTGGTCTTTGATGTCCCTGGACCCTGAACCCCCCTTACTTTGTATGTTTGTGTGTTTTGGTAGCAGACAATCCCACCTTGTACCATTCCAGTCTCTGCTGTTGCATTGTGTGGGCCCCGTCTAGGATCGTGTTTCTCTCCCTCCTCCGTACTGACATCTTCTCCTCCTCCATCTTGAATCATCATCGTGAAGGAGGCAATCGTCGTCGTTGCCCGACATGTTGTTTGTTTAAACATGTCGTGATTTAGACATCACCATCTTTGATCGTTGAGATGGTCCGTATTTCCTAGCGTTAAGACTTCGTTCCTTTTTAACTTTCTTTCCTTGTCCGTGGCCGCGAGTCCGACCTCATGAACTCTCGTTCTTAATTTCCCATCTTCTTTTTTCTCAGACCCCATTGATTGGGCTTTCGATTCTATCCCTTCTTTTCATTTCTTTTTCTACGGCCGCTAGTCGGCTTCTGCCGTCATCATGGCGACGACAGGTGTTACTCCTCCGGTCACCAACCCGGTGACTCCAGCTGCCATCGGCCAAGGCATTAACCAAGCGACATCAGCCCTAGATACGCAGGCCCTCGTCGCCGCGTTCGCCTTGTTAGTAGCTCCTGCGATCTCTGGGCTGGGAAAGAGAGTGTTTTATTCGGTGTTATACTAACAGCGCGGGGAATACTTGTAGTGGTATTGCCATAAATGGGGCGACGGCAGCTGCCTTTCTTATGTTTAGGGGGAAGACTACGTCTCTATCCAAGGACGGCCAGAGGCTGGTCCTCACGATATCCCTCATTTCAGCAGCCCTGTGGGCTGGAATCGATTTCATCGCAACCGCAATCGACCCATCCTCCCCGTCCAACTGCCAAGTCGCGGCAGTCCTCGCCGCCGCCTTCGACCAGATCGCGAGAACCGCTTTGCTTCAGTACTTCCTGTGGGCTACTGCCGCCGTGGCCAAGACCGCAGCCCAGCGTTTTATCCCTCAGGGTCTCTTGCTCGTGCGATTTATAGTCGGCGCCGTGTGGGTTGGTATGCAGAGACCTCAGTTCAAACCCGCCTGCGTCACGACCACCGAGATTCTTCCCATTTCTATTGCCACCATCATCGTCGATGCCGTTGTATTTGCGGCGTGTCTTCTTCGACTCTTCTCGACCGGTGCGCTTAGGGATGCAAAGGATGATGCAAGGAGCGAGGAGAAAGCTAAGGGCGTCACGCTGACCATGGCCGGCTACGGTTTTTGGCTGGCAGTAAGTTTTCTCTTTTTGGACTACATCTTTCTTCTATTTTATCGTTGTAGGCGGGAGTACTGACTATAAGTCGTAGGCAAGTATCCCTATGCACCTGGGACTTACCGGCATTCCCCTAATCTTGAGAACTGCTCTCCCCGCCGCCGCGTTGGCCACCCTTGTTGGTAAGTTTCCGTCACCAAGCCTTTTTAGTCTTCTTATTTGCGCAGTTTAAGTTGGTGGTAGACCATTCGAAGAGCATCAAGTCTAACCCGGATATCAAGCCATCATTGCCGCTTTCTGTGGCGTTCTTTCACTCAATAACTCCCGCCCATTTTCGAGCCCGCCGGAAGCGCCGTCGCCTACACGCCAAACGGCGACCCGAGACCTCCCGAGCCGATCCCTATCATCCGCATCTTCGGAATACCCTCCAAGCCGATACGAAGACGTGAAGCGAGGAGAAATCGTTTCCATCTCGGCCTTCCCTACTCCGCCGAGCCGTGAAGGACCTAATTCCGGTGACAGTCCCGTCGAGCAAAACAGTCTCCCGATCATTGATCAACCCGCCATCGGACAAGCCATCACCGGGGTCGGTGGTTTCCCGGTCCAGGGTCAGCTTTTCCCGCCAATGCGAGCCGAGACCACCCCTCCTCCTGTGCAGCAGCAGCTCAAGCCTTCGGAGGGACGAGCCAACTCTGTTCGACCAAAGAAGAGCCTGTTTGATCTCGGCAAAGGTCCGGCTGGTGGGGTTGCGGCTACGAAACTTGCCATCTCCGGGCCCATTCTGCAAAACCGAGCTGACGAGCAGAACCCGCTCAACAAGATTGCCACCGTTGACTTGGCCACCGCCGCCAAGAACGAGAGGGAGCGAAGGGATCAGAACTCGTTGCAGAGGGACTCTAGTCTGATCGCCAAGCGGCCGGCTCCTCAGCCCCCCGCCATCACGCCCGAGGAGGCCATGAAGCGGTCGCAGAGCGTCAAGAGAAAGGAAGTTGCGTCCACGACCCCGTCAGCCGACGATGTTTCTGGTGGAAGGCTAAGCGTTGAGGATGCGGCGCCTACCGCCATTACAACTTCTGCGCAGCTGTCTCCCGCTGTGGAGGAGATCCGTAGAAGGTCGCCAAGACTCGCTCCCCAGCCTACTCCTCAAGAAGCTGCTCAGCTTCAACAACCCGCTCGCGAACTAGAGAATCCTCGACCTGCTCCTCCCAAGCCGGGCCAGATGAAGCCTGAGCCAGCAAAGGCCATACCCCAGCGACCACCCCGCCCAGAGAGTCTGGACATTGACGTCGCTCCTGCTCCGCCTAAGGTCTTCCGACCGATAGCTCCGGCTCCTCCGAGATTCTCGCCGGATGCTGTACCTAAGCCAGTCCAGAGAAGCCAATCACCCCCGCGGTTCCCCTGGGAGGAAGAGGAGAGGCGGCGACCCCCTCCAACACAGGAGTCTGTAGTCACTGCTCGGCCAGTCCAACCCCAACCTGCGAGCAACTCGCCGCCTCCTCGACTTCCTAGCCCTCCACAAACCCAAGCGGAGTCTCTTCCTAGGGCGGTCTCCCCTGAGAAGATGTCTGCTCCCCCAAGGATGCCGTCACCTCCTCAGGTAGGTGGTCGGAGCCCACTTGCTGGGGTCGGCACCAGTGTTATCCCTAAGCCGCCTCCATCCCCCCCTTCTCAGGAGCCTAGCCAGACGCAGAAAGTCGACGCCCGTATGTCGATTCTTCCGAGGAAGACCTCCGTAAAGACGAATATCCGGCCATCGAGACAACGACCTCCTTCAGTCGAGGATCTTCCGTCGCCTGAGAAGCCCGCAGTCCAGCGGAGAGTTGCAGCTGGCCTTCCCGGAAACCCCAAGGCCATGGCTATGAAGACTCTCATGAACGAGGCCGAGAACAAGCGTGTGCAGACAGTCATGTTTGTGAACAACATCGAGTACAACGACCCTATTGCGGTTCGCAACATTCTTCAGGGTGCGGCCGACAAGGTGGCTGCCAAGAACGCAGAGGCCGATGCTAAGGCGGAGACGGCTTCTGTCCTACACAGGCCGCGTCCGATTCCCAGAACGAGGCATGCCGAGGAGAATGAAGGCATTCCTTCTCCTAAGTCTCCGGTTCTGCAGCGGACCAAGTCCGGCGCCACAGCAGAGAGGAAGAAGTCTATCCTAAGGTCCAACCCTGGAAGCCCCACGCAACTCCCACCGCTCCCTCCTGCGCCGATGCCCAAGCGCCCCGGTAATGCGATCCGCCCTCTCCCGAACGACACGAAGAGCATGACATTTGATGAAAAGATGGCGATGTTCTTCCCTGCCGGGCCTCCTAGCCGTCCTGGTTCCAGCCACAGCAACAGCGGCGCCGGAAAGCCCACTCTCTCCCCCATCCCCGCCATGCCAGCCTTGCCCGCCTCATTCCTAGAAATGGATGGCGAAACGGAGAAGGAAAAGTCGGACCGCACGACTAAGACCTCCTTCCAGACCCAGAGCATTGTGGAGATTGCCGATCTCAAGAACCGTGGGCTCAACGGACGTAACACCGCGAAGTTCAGCGTCGATACCGAGACCACAACCGGTGTCAGCCAGGCCTGGCTCCCTCCTGTACCTAGCACGCAGGGACTACCGTACCCGACACAGGAGGGCAGGAAGAGGCAGTCTTCTCCCGTGCTTCCCTACATCCCTGACAACGCCTCCGTCTTTAGCGACGGCAAGACGCAGGATGATGATGATGCTACGACAAACTGGGGCTCTGTCCATTCGCCTGCCAAGGCGGTCAATATGAGGAACGCACAGAAGCAGGGAGGTCCGAAGAAGACATACGTCTCCAAGAAGAGCGATAAGGAGATTATGACAATCATGCTCGATGACTCTAATGGTGCACGTGGAGATATCGCCGAGAGGGAGTCATGGTTTGCCGATGGCCGAACGGCCATGAACACTTCTCCTAGAGATCTCTCGGACGACTCGAAGCGGGAGAGCCGCTGGCACCGCCGAGTCGGCGACGAGTGCCCGACCTTTTCCGACCGCAAGGAGAAGACGAGGTCACGGAAGATGGTGCCGCCTACCCCGCTCCTCCTCCGTGGCGTTGGCAATAAGAACATGGTCGTCATCCGAGCTGCGGAGCCGTCTCCTCTCGAATCGCCGAGCGAGGCTTACCGTGAAATCCAGTCGAAACTGAAGAAGCTTGATGACACCAACCGGGATTCTGTTGGAAGCGAGGGCCGCAAGCAAGCGCTTCTCGACAACCTGGAA
Organism: Scedosporium minutisporum; assembly: GCA_034774675.1. Lineage (NCBI taxonomy): Eukaryota > Fungi > Ascomycota > Sordariomycetes > Microascales > Microascaceae > Scedosporium > Scedosporium minutisporum. The sequence continues at coordinate 41,319 of SJVG01000198.1, forward strand.
CAGGAGATGGGACAGCAGGAAAACTACTGGCTTGAGAGGCAGAATGACATCAACCGCGATTCCGTGTCGACAGTCAGGACCTCTCCTAGGAGGGACTCGATCCATGAGGTTGCTTCCAGGGCTGCTGCTCGTGGACAAGCTGCCGTGAAGAGGGGCAGCCTGCTTAAGCCGACCGAAGTTGCTCGCGTCCCACTTAGCAGCCCCACTCCACCAGATACTGATGAGTCTGACGATGATGCCCTCGACAAGCGCGTGCAGGCTAGCAAGATACTGGATCAACCCAAGGAGAGGAAGTCCGCACCCGCTAGGCTATGGACTCGTGCTCCTTCTGTTGCCGTAGGACGCAACACAATTGTCCATCTCCTCTGGGCCCCTGTGAGGCTAGCGCCGAAGGAGCATAACACTGCTACTTTGAATGTTATGACGGATATGACTACTTCTTCTGTCCCGAGGAAGGCCAGCAAGCGATCGCTCACCAGCCAACCTCTCTCCAAGATTGAGAGCACTAGCTTGTGGGAGAAGCCTAAGAAGGCTCATTCCTCGTCCGGTCGTCTCTGGGGATCGACTGCTCCTCCGCCGAAGCAGAAGACTCAACCCCGACCCACTACTCAGCGACCCGCGCGCCGAAGCCGCCGTGTCACCATGCTCCCGGATATCCTCGAGAGCCCGCAGCCCCTCCCCGACAGCCACGGAACTCTCGGCATCTTCCAGTTCCCGTGGGGCGAGAAGTCCGACACGGCAACGCTCAACTCGCGTCCTAGCCACATGTTCATGGCCATGCCCGGCACCATGTCTACGGGTGGACCTGCCATAGCCGCAGCGCTTGAAGCCCGCTCTAGGCAGCTTGAGTCGCAGGAATACTCGTCTTCGTTCTTCGACGACTACGATGAGGAGTTGCCCGGAGATGCGGATGCAGAGTTCGACATGGATGGAAGCGACGAGGACTTTGACGAGACAACCCTCTGGGAGATTGCTAGCCTGCTCAAGACTGACAAGATCCCGTCCAAGAATTCTCTATTCCCCACTTCCGGAGTTGAGAGCAAGCCTCGAGAAGCTACCTCGGTCCTTGGTGACTACATGGACGATGCCGATGCCGACAGCGACGGTCGCAAGGACTCCATTATTGTTGGTCTAGATCTGAACTCCAACATGCGCCCCAAGCCCCAGGTCCAGCGCGTCATGACCTGGGTTGCTCCGGCGCGGGTTTGGTCCACGGAAGAGCCATCCGGTCTCTTCAGTCTCCAGCACAAGCGGACAGACTACAGGACTACGACCAAGGAACCTGCCGCTATTCACATGGAGCGCAAGTCTCGCGTTTCGCATGACCCCCTTCCGGCTCTCGCCTCGTCTACTCTCTGGACTGCTAAGAAGAACAGGAACTCTGCGCCAGAGGCGGCTGCTAGGAACTGGCTGATGGCTGACAAGACTGTCGAGACGCAAGAGCCTCACCATCGCCAGAATGCTGCTGACAAGGCTGACTGGGAGGCTGCTCTCAATGAGGCGCTGGAGAAGAGCTACCCCGAAGAGGTGGTGATGAAGGCGAAGGCGAATAAGCTGGTCGCTGCTAGTGAAGAGGAGTGGGACTCTGCGCTGGAGGAGGCACTTGCCCTTGGTGGTTGGCAGAACATCGCTCAGGTGGAGCAGCCGATTGTGTTTGAGCAAGAGCGGCAGATGCAGCCGGAAGAGTGGCAGCCCACGTCCATCCAGGTTGAGAACGTGCCGGAGCAGCAGGAGCAGTGGCAACCTGCACCTCCCCCGCAAAAGAGCCCTGCTTGGGTGGAGCCCGTCGTCGCTGGTTATCAAGAGTACTTCCAGCCTGCTATTTCCGAGCCAACTCCTGCGCCCATCTGGGAGGAGCCAGTCGTCCGCGAACCCGCACCTGCGGGTTGGGTTGAGCCTACCGTTCCCGAGCCAGCTCCCGCACCAGTGTGGGTTGAGCCTATTGTTGCCGAGCCGGCTCCCGCACCCGTCTGGGTTGAACCTGTCGTTCCTGAGCCAGCACCAGGACCAGCTCCCGTCTGGGTTGAGCCCGTAGTCGCAGGCTACCAGGAGCCGCAGTGGGTGGAGCCCGTCGTGGCTGGCTATCAAGAGTACTTCCAGCCCGCCATCCCTGAACCAGCACCAGCTCCCGCTTGGGAGATGCCCGTGGTTCCGGGCTACCTAGAGCAGTGGGGCATCCCGGCCCGCCAGCCATCTCCCATGCGCTTCCCCCAGCCGCCCCCCAAGCCAGCAGCGGAGCCATCCTCCTTCCTCATGCCCGAGCCGGTCTTGTACGCACCGTCTCCCAGGTCTCCGGTCCGCCTCCCTTCTCTAGAGATCTCTAGCACCGACCTCTGGCAGAACCCTGGCAACGGCGAACCGCAACCACTTCCAGCCAACACTACGGACCTCTGGAGCGAGGAGGCGGCGGGCAGGACTGTCGGCGAGCCCATCGCTGCGGAGATGACTCCTCCCAACTCGAGCCGGCCCCGTCCTTCGGCGGAGACGGAGGAGGCTCTCCCGGTCTTTGCGGCATCGCAGCAGATGTGGCAGCGCGAGGAGGGCATGGAGCCCCAGGCTGAGAATTGGCTTGATACCATGGTAGTTAATCAGCAGCAGCAACAACCGCCGCAGCAGCAGGAGGAAGTTAGGGGTGTAGTGTTTAGGTACTAAGTCGTTTACTCTCTCTTTCGTTTTCGCTTCCTTTCGACGAAGAAGCTCATGAGCCGGGGTTTACTTCTCTTTCTTTCTTGGTGGAATATTATCTTTCGTTAGTTTAGTTGTTGATATGGATGGTTGGGTATTAGTTGATGGGGATACCTTGTGTGTGTGAGAGAGTGTGTGTATACTTTTCGATATAGTCGTTTCTATTTTCTCGATTTGTTAAGTTATAGTTTTCTATGTCATATTCTCGTCTATTCTGTGCATCATCGCTGTATTTCAGATGCCCCCCCAACGTGGTTCTTGTCTGCACTAAGCAGGAGAACTCGGTCGCTCCTGCAAAAGATGCCGACAGAGAAGTAATTCTTCAACGAGATATTTCGATCTGTTTGATTTCTTCTAAAGAATTTCCCCCTTTTAATATATATATATATATATGCATATATCTCGTTATGCTAGGTTGATATCGAGGCATCTCGGCGGCACCTACCGCGATTCAATGTTTCCCACACGTCTTGCCCAAAAACGGCCCATCACAATTCACCATCACAAGTTCACGGCTCACCATCCTCACACTCTCATCACTCCATCCACCTTTTTTACTTTGTCAACATTTCTTGAAGTTGGATTAACAAAATGCCACCCAAACGATCGGCTGCTGCAGCAGCCAAAACCTCTCGTCGAAAAGCTTCAACCAAAGCCTCAGCCAAAGCTTCTACTGCTTCCTCTTCGCGCAAAAGGGCGCGTCAAGACACACCTCCGGAAAAGGCTGGCTCGAAACGCCAAAAGACAGCGATTAAAGCTCTCAATCACCCTCCAACGCAGCAAATAAACGCCTATGTTTTTGGGGGGAACGAGAATGGCGAGCTGGGACTTGGCCCATCCGCAGATGATGAAGTCGTTCGACCGCGATTGAATCCGCATCTCGCGGGTGCTGGTGTCGTGCAGTTGGCGGTTGGCGGCATGCATTGTGCTGCGCTTACGCACGACAACAAAATCCTAACGTGGGGCGTTAACGATCTCGGTGCCCTTGACGAGACACTACTTAGGATAGTGTCCTCGTGGACATTAGTGATGTCGAGGATGATGTCGATGTTGAGAGGAATCCCAAGGAGTCGACACCTAGTGAGGTGGATCTAACGGGTATCCCTAGGGATACTATCTTTACCCAGCTAGCTGCTAGTGACAATTGTACCTTTGCGCTGACTAGCCAAGGTACCATCTACGGTTAGGGAACTATGCGAGTATGTATGTTTCCCTCTTTCAAACACATCTTTACATTCACTAACTCAAGTTAGTCGAGCGACGGGGCCACCAGGTTCCAGCCAGATATTGATATCCAGCGAACCCCTACCATCATGCCTAGATTGAAGAATATCACCAAGATCGCAGCCGGGTGTAACCATATCCTAGCACTGTCCTCGGACGGGAAAGTCTACACCTGGGGCTTCGGTGAACAGGATCAGCTCGGACGCCGCATCCTTCAACGCAGCATAGGCGCCTAGGGTAGGCTTATCTCTCGTAACCTTAGCCTAAAGAACATTGTCGATCTCGGAAGTGGCTCTGACCATTCATTCGCCATCGATGCGAGCGGAAAAGTGTATAGCTGGGGGTTGAATAACTTTGGCCAAACGGGGATCTCAACAAATGCGGGTGGGAGTCTGGCTACAGTAGCCATTCCTACTGTGGTCGAGAGTCCGACGAATCTCCAATCGGGTACAATCTTGCAGGTCTCGGGGGGGAACAAACATAGCCTCGCCGTCAGCAGTGAGGGAGACTGCTATGCCTGGGGCCAGCTTGACAGCTACGCTACCGGAATGAAGCTGGATGATCTCCCTGGTGAGGGTGTGATTCGCGATGCGCGCGGAAATCCACGCATTCTAACACGACCAACGCGTCTCCCGGATTTGAGGGCGAGTTTTGTGGCTGCGTGTGGCGATCATAGCATTGCCATTAGTCAAGACGGCGAGCCGTTCAGTTGGGGATTCAACAGTGGTCATCAGACCGGCCAGAAGGATGATGACGATGTTGAAGTGCCTACGAAGATCGACTCGACGCGAGACAAGGAATTTTCCTGGGCGGGAGGCGGTGGCCAGTTCAGCATTCTGGCTGAGAAGGTCGTCTTGGATGAGTAGGGCAGGTGTTGAATTCGATGCCCTGGAAACAAACTCAAGGTCGTCAAACGTCAACGACATCACCAAAGGACTGAGGTCTACGTGGGAGCAAGTACCACCGCCCCAGGATGTGGCTGGGATCAGCAACAACCTTCTCGAGATCGCCGATCCTAAGAATGACAAGGGAGCCTTTCGGATATATCAATGAGACTCTCAGGAATCAACCATATCCGGGAAAGGTAAATCTAACAAAGGTAGGCCGTTTTATCAAGATAGGCAAGGCACTTCAAGCGGAGCTTTAGCCAACAAATACCATACCAGGCGACTACGCTAGATAGAGCGTGGATTCGACTCCATTATCACCTTCCGGGCCGTACACTTACAGGCCCCAAAGCGCTTAACACAACTTCCAGGGCGTCACTGAGCTCGCTGCTCGGGGTGTGGACTCTGGGGTGGAGACTGAGGTATTGCGGATACGATACCCCCAATTGTGAGATGCATGCGAGGCACCGTTTGCTGCCCATTGGTCTGATGGAGATGGAAAGTATGTGTTCATGCTTGGGGAAACGTGGAGAACGATCCTCAATTCAGTGAAGCCTCGACTGAGGTCCTCACTTGCCCTTTGCAAAGACCCTGAAATTCAACCGTCCTCGAGACATCCCGGACTCGGAAATCCCAGTAAAAATCTCCACTTTTTCACCTGCCCTTTTTTAATCGAATATCATATACCAGTAAGATAGATAAGTTGTAGAGGCTCTTGTTTAGTAAAAGGGAAAACAGACTTCCTGTTCGAGTGCGCTTCGCTTCGGCACGCGAGTAACTGTCCATCCTTGGCTCTGTTCTAGCTGTCTCTATGACGTACGATTCGGGTCGTTTCGCTCCTCCTGAACTACACTAGCTAATGCACTTGTCGTGGAGACTTCGTCACTTCGGCCTTACTGACATCGGGTTTAACTCTTTGCTTCCGTGTCTCCCCGCTGCCGCCGGCTGAGGAGAGCGTTTAAAAGCTTCCAGTTGTCGGCTATAGCGGGAACTTGAAAGCTTTCCAGAGCTGATTAATGAATTGGGTAAGACGTGGAAGATCAAAGAGCAAAGCGTTGATCAGCATTTAGCATTGGGATTGGCGCAAATGGAAGCTCGATGCCGAGACATGTACATGCGCCATCCGGAGATATATAAATATCAATTGATAAATTCTACCATATTTCCGTGGATTCTTGTTGCTATTGCTTCGTGCCGTCATCGCTCGTAACATTACACACAGCGCGACTTGGTCAATCAGCTTCTCCCCACTCACGATTCCTACATCATGGCGCCTCGAATTATGTGGATAGGTCTGGGGAACATGGGCAGGGTAGGTCTACAGCCTACAATCATAAATTCACAATAAAATAAAACAAAATAAAACCAAAAAGCTAACCTCTTGACAGGGCATGTGCAAAAACCTCGTCGAAAAAGGCAACCTCTCAGAACCCCTCATCATCTACAACCGCACCCCCAAACGAAGCGAAGACCTCGCCGCAGCCCTCGGCCCCTCCACCGTAGAAATCGCCCCCTCCATCCCCGAAGGCGTCTCCAAAGCCGACATCATCTTCACCTGCATCGCCGACGACGCCGCCGTGCAATCGACCGTCGCAGCGGCGCTGGCCGACAATGACGTCACCGGCAAGATCTTCGTCGATTGTTCGACGATTCACCCTTCGACGACTGAAGCTATCGCCGAGTCCATAACGGCGAGGAAAGCGCAGTTTATTGCGGCTCCTGTGTTTGGGGCTCCCGCTATGGCTGATGCGGGGCAGCTTGTTTGCGTGTTGGCGGGGCCGAAGACGGCGGTGGATTCGGTGAGGCGGTATTTCAAGGGCGTGATGGGGCGCGCGGAGATTGATCTTTCGGATCAGCCGTACTCCAAGGCGCTGACGCTCAAGGTGCTGGGCAACACATTCATCCTCAACATGGTCGAGCAGCTGTCGCAAGGGCTCGTAGTTGCGGAAAAGTCCGGGCTCGGCACGGATACCATGGTGAGCTTCGTCGAGGCGCTGTTCCCGGGGCCCTACGCGGCGTATGCTCACAGGATGGTGTCGGGGGATTATTACAAGAGGGAGTATCCGTTGTTCGCCGTCGATTTGGCGCTGAAGGATTTACGGCATGCGAAGAGCATTGCCCAGAGCGCTGGGGTCAAGATGGAGAATGCGGTGGCGGCGGGGAGACATTTGGAGATGGTCAAGGAACATGCTGGTGCGATGGGGGATATTGCGGGGATTTATGGTGCTGTGCGGAAGGAGGCTGGATTGAAGTTTGAGAACGAGTGAGGGAGATTATCTTGTTCGAATATAGTTGAGGGCTGGCGACAGAGCTGGTCCTGAATGCAGAATTCAATTATGGTTCTACGAGTTCCACGGGTACGAAGTAGTCGATTTCGGGCTGCATTCGAGTCTGGCGTTAATAGCGAGAGAGCACAGCCGAATCAATCATATAAAGGAGTCTACGGTAACGAAGTGATCAATGATTATTCTTAGACCTCACTCTCGTCGAGGATGGACAATAGTGGAGGGAGTTGAGAGAGTCGGAGAGGTACTTTGTACATGCACCTGTCATCCTCGATGACTAAGCAAATTTACTGGATGCCTGCTTGCTGTGACGGAACTGGTTCCAAATAGCTTGGATTCTTGGATTCTCTCCATCAGAAGCAAAGCTCTCAGATTGATCGATCCAGTCCCTCATTTTATTCCCATCGAGACACGAGATACCATCGCAGCACCACGCACAAACGACATATTTCCCACGACAACATCTCTTCCCCAACTGCAGCCATGGGACTGTAAGTAGCTAATGCCCCAGCTTTCCAAGTCTATCCCACACCACCTAAGATCTGGGATCGTCTGGACCTACCTAGCTCCTCCGCCTCGAATGCTAATAGCCTTACTCGGGAATAGCCTCGTCATCTTCGTAGTACTGGCCTTCGTCGCCGCTCTCTGCATCGCGACCTACATCGGAGTCCCGCGCATCTTCCCCCGAGAAACACAACTGTACGTTCCTCTTCTCTTTGATTGCCGCGAGCCTCCCCAGGACAGCTCCTTCGATCCGCGATATATCGATTCTCCCTGCCTCGGCATCCCTTCTCCCCACTACGAAGATCTACTCCGTGCTCGTTCTTTCCGTGGTTAACTAACAGTTCTTACCCTCCAGAGTCTGGCGGTCTTCTCTCATCCTCGCCATAGTGAGCTGCTACTTAATGTGGGCCATCACCTACCTCGCCCAACTGCACCCCCTCGTCGCTCCCCGGAGATCCGACCTTCGGGCGGAAGAATGAAGAAAATGCGCCACGAACCGTTGTTACTCCGAAGCGTCCTCGAGCCTGTCCCGCCCCCGTTCTTCGCAGGTGTTTATATACCACCCTGTTTTGGCCCCTCGGGCCCGTTTCGCATCCTATCTATGTTGCAAACTCGGGTTGCCGTCCCCCTTGTAGGAGAGTAACATCACCTTTTTTTTTTTTTTTTTTTTAAGAGCCTCCCAGAGGAATGAAATCTGCGGCGGGGGCCGGGGAACATGGCGCTTCGAACACACGAGGTTGATGGAGTGACCTATTGGCATTTGACGGCATCCTGGTTTACTGTATTATTATCACTTTGCGTGGGATTTCTGGACCTTTTTTTTGGTTTCTTTTTATTCTCTATCATTCGACGAGGGGCGTTCGGGGTTTATTCTTGGCATCTAATACAACTTATTGCTCTGGGTTCTCACTGTCGAGCTGAGCAAAGTACTTCATAACTCGTTCTACTTGTTATCGTGTAAGAGTCTCTCGAGGTCCTACGACGAACTCTAACGTGGCACGGGACTCTTCAAGGGTGAATTGACTGTCAACGAACCAAGGGGGTCGGCATCCCAGGGGAAGCCGTTTCCACTACTGAGAAATAACATTTTATTACATTTTATTACAACACAACTCGAGTCTAAAAAAAAATAGATTCTATCCCTCATGCAGCCCCACGCCACCCCGTCCAATCCCTCAAAAACGTCCCAAGAACCTCCCAAGCCTTCGCCCCCGCCGAAGCAAAATGCAACTCACCCACAGCA
>SJVG01000199.1:0-50039 GCA_034774675.1 Scedosporium minutisporum
AGGCCGGCGAGGGGGGCAAGGTGACGGGTGCAAGGCGAAGGGTGAAAAGTAGGAAGTTGTTGCCTGGTATCACTGGTATCACGGCGGGAGGGGTCGCGAGTTTGCGATAAGCGGCACCGCAGATGGAGCGAAAGCTGGTGAGAGCTGGTGTTGACCGAGCCAGAGCATGAGAGCTTCCGAAAAGAAAGAAAAGTAGAACAACACTGGCGGCGCGCAAGGTAGGATCGTGAAAATCGAGTTGGCACTCAGGATTGTACGGCGTCTCTGCTGGACCAGCTGGCGCTGGTCGAATGTTGGTCGGCGCTTAGATTGGAGCGTTTCTGTTCGTCTGATTGTTCAAGGAGCCCACTTCTACGAAGTAGCCTCTCGGCAGCTACAAAGCAAGCTGTCTTAGCGCGTGGGGATAGAGAATCAATCGGGATTGAAGAAAGGGGACGGCAAAAAGAAAAAAAAAAAAATTTAAACTTGGGGTTTCAAGGAAGTGGAGGAAAGAGAAAGTGAACAAAGTCTGCGGGGGTGGAGAAGAGAGAAGAAAAGGGAGTGAGAGAGAGAGAAAGGAGAAGTGTTCTGGAAGACGAGAGAGGACGAGTTGGCGGAAGAAGACAGCATTGGGGTCAGCCGAGCAAAGGCGGAGACTGGAAGGTGAGGCTATGCTAGCACAGGGTACAAGTTCAATGTTGTAAGAATGGGTCGAATTAAGCTCAGCAGCCTGGTGGATGACGGATGCGGATGCGGATGTGAACAAGGCAGTATGGGTTGCAATGTTGGCAGGGAAGAGGAAATCGGTCAACTTGATGAATCAACGCTTCGGAAGGATGGCGGCAGTAGATTGATGCATAGATAACAATGAGTGTTCCAGATTGCAGGTTACGCCTACCAGAGAGCTGGCGCCTCCCAATCGAATACTGCGAGTGAGTGATGGAAATACCAAAGACAAAAAAGACACCGACGGTCGTGGCTTAGTCCAGGAGCTAACATTGACAATCAATACTTCCGCCCTCGTTTTCTCGCCGTCGGGCGGGCAAGTAAGCCTGAGTCCTGGGCTGGGCTGGGGAACTCGCGATCAGCCCAACCAGAAGAAAAGGAAAGGGAACCTCAGAAATAACACCCACAACCCACATTGATGAATGAGGCGGCAAAAGGACACTAGAAGATACGAAGTACTTCGTGAAAATAGGGCGGAACTGCTGTGCCCATTGTCCGAGTTCACCGACGAAGTACATGACGCTTGCCGATAAACGGACATTGAAACATCTCAACTCGACACTCGAGGGTTGGAGCACGCCGTTTGTCGTCAGGTATCCGTGGTCTGGAGTCCGCGAATGGACAGGCTGGGATGTAATGTCTATCTCGACGACTTTGTAAGTCTGTTCAACATGTACTTGTAAATTATCCAACAACCTCCAATCTTCCATCACACATTGCCAACATCCTTCGGATTTTCAAAGTCCTCGATTTCCTCTGCCCTTTATCGTCAATTATGTTTTGTGACGCACATCCCGCTTGTACGACGCTCACCCTAATCAATCACCCTGCCCACATCGAGGAGGATTAGTGTTGAAGAAACAAGCACGCCGTCCAGGGGATGGGATTTTTGGTTGGTTTGGGGCTGTGCTCCAAAGAACGGGCAACATCAAATTGAACAGGTGCGGGGCAGTTTGGCAATGACACTGACTCTTTCCCGCCCTGAGCCCAAGACCAGGAGGCGCCAGCAGAGCCAGAAATCGCCAGGCACTCACAAGAATTCTCTATAATACCGCCTCCGTGTAAGTAGTTTACCAACCGACAGGGGCCCGCATAATACTAAGTAAGGCGCACACCAGGCTACTTTCCCCGTGTCCGAATCCAATGAATCCAGACCACCCAACTGGTCTGGCTCTCGTCAAGATCAGGAAGAGAGGAGAGGAGAACTCGCTGCCAGTCGCGGAGCCGCTTCGGATTTGCCTTTGATATCCCACCATCACCCCATGGTCCAGTGTTGGTGTTATTCGAAGAGGAGATAATCCCAAGTTCATCCAAAGGGTGCCTCGGTTGGTGGTCAGTGAGGCGCAGTCGCCTGCAGCCTGAAGAACACAACCACGCCGCACACCAACATTAACCCCCTCCAGTCAATCCAATCCAAAGATGTGACCGAAACAGGGTAGTGTGAAAAGTCGTGCAAACAAGAAGTTGTTCCCGCGCCTCAGCCCCGCCACGGAATGGTATGTACTTCGTACTTACTAGTCGCAGAATAATATGCGAGAGATGGAGCGATGAGAATTCACACCAGGGGTTGCATCGCCGCTAGGCATTCTCAGTAGCACCCTTATCACCAAGGCACACACATTTCCACACCAACCTCATATGGGGAAGCGGATGCAGACTCAATAATATAGTATTCCCCTTAAACTTCACCCCCCGCTCCACACACTCCCGTCCTTCCTAGCCCGAAAAGAGCAACGATCGCGGCAGCGCCCGCTTGCTTCTCTGAACCAAGACAAGAGGTGTTCATTTCTCCTGTTCGATGTGGCCCAATTGAACAGAAACAAACAGCAGAAGGCAGGCGAAGAGATCATAGCGGCACTCATGTCAGGCTGACGCGAGGAGTCGAGATGGTCTTTCGTATTCTGCCTAGGCTCTACTTTCCTGAACACGCGAGCACTCTGTTCGCCTTGCTTACCTCTCAACTCTCACTTCGTCCAAATGCGAGTGATTGGTTGCAAAACCTCAGCCATCATCAATGCTCTATCCTGGACGGACTTTACACTCGTAGATGTTTCCTTTCTTAGCAACAACGAGCACATAAAAGATGATATCTGCTCGCCTGCTTACCAAGAAGACAGATAAGAATGAACTAAATTGAGGAATTGAGTTTGGGTTTTCGAACTTGAACCGGTGCCGAGCCGGGTCAGAGCAGGTGACCGCAATTGTCCCCAGGCACGCCGGCCTTGTTTTCCCTAGATGACGTGATCAGAGTGCTCAGGCACATCGTACCGCTAAACGCGGAGTCTCCTCATCAGAGAGGACCTCATTGCGTCAAGATCTGAACTCCCATCATCAGAAAAACTACCCAGTGCTCATGGTTGTGCCCGCGTTCGCATTCTCCCATTATTGTTCGGAGAATAAGACCGGATTTATCAAGAGTATTTTAATAGCCTCTCCTCACCCGAAAAATAATTGTGGAAAAGTCCGTCTCAGGCCAGTCCTGTTGATCAACTTTCTCTCAAGGATCACGCTCTGCCTTTGGGCCCACCCCGGGCGGCCCTCAGCCGTATCGCCTATTCACATCCATATAAGTGATCTAATCGACGGCGTCTTCCAACATTAAAGAAGCTTGAGTGGACTACTCATCCTTAATCATGTTCCAGGTTCGTACCCTGACTTCCGTCCCGCCTGCTCCCAACATCAGCAAAAGCTCACTCGTTGCAATGTTGAAGCCAAATCCCCAGGACCACATGCACCTCCGCTTCCACCGGGCACGGTCTGTGGTTTTAACTACCCAGGAGTAAGTAGCATCGGCCGATACTCGCTTGCTTTAACTGCGTGTTTTCTTCTCTCTCGCCCGAGGAATGGTCTGCTCTTCTCTTTCCTCAGTGGTCAACGCTATGTCGAGTTGGTTCTGCACGGAAACGCCCACATCCGTCTCGTCATGATCATTAACGCCCGTATCATGGAGCGAGAAATGATGCCCACATCTGGTCCCCTGCCGCCATCTATGCCAAGAAGCCTCGTGAGTACCTCTCGCTAATGGCCTAATCTTACTCGCACCAGGCTTGTTGAGATTCGAGCCGCCCAACGGACCTTCGAGGGTGCATACATGCGCACCGCCCTCTCCCAATTCTCCTTCTCCCTCATCATCCTCAAAATCTTCACCTCCGAGTTCTACGCCATCGGCGCCCTCTTCGCCGTCTACGGCGCCGCCGTCATGCTAGTCGCCATCTACCGCCGCTACGAGGGCAACCGCCAGTTCTTCAGCCACATGGAAACCGACGGCCACCAGACGAAGAAGTTTCGCACGGCAGGAAATAGCGTTGTGCTGTTAACCTTCCTCAGCTTGTGTGCCTATGTCACGCTCTTGGTTCTCACTTGGAAGTTGTCTGGCTAGGTTTACGCGTGTGGGCGGGGACGCCAATATGACTTTGCGAACATCTTCTTTAGCAGTCGCGGTGTATTTTTGCCACAATCTCATCCTTCTCCCTGCCATCTTCGGGCTATCCATCTAAGTTCACGCGCATGTTTGGTGTCAGGCATATGTATATGCCTTAACGACTCTTTTTCCTCTTAGTCATTTCGGGGAGTACATCTTCTACAGGTCCTGAGAGCAATATACCACTTGATACTTGCTGAGTAGAGGGGACGTTTGATTTCATAAATTTAATTCATTCCACAGCATTGGATTGATATCTTTCATAATGACACGTCTTGTAGGTGTTAGCGCGTCAAACCTGGTGAGGGCGTATATCTTGAGAAGAGCAGTGTAGGCATTACTTGCCAAGAGCCTTCGACGCGCACATATGGAGCCTGAGCCAGTGAAAAGTGTAGGCCTTAAGCTAGCTATGATTACTCGCACCATTCTGGCATGGGAAAATGTTTGAAAGAACGAGCTGGAAACGCCAATCTCGAGTGTTCTGTCCCGTTGGAGATGCTTTCATCCAGATTTCCACCATTGGGGAAGTGCCCAATGCCTACAAACAGAAGTCTACTGACGAACACCCACCAGACATGATCACATCCCTAATCTCTCCCTTAACTTCGAAACAAGGAATCGTAATACACTTATGCATTATTGATCTAACATAGAAGTAGCCGAAAGAAAAAGACCAACTCTAACACAAAATCATTAAAACAAGTTGTGTGACAAAGGAAACACCCGACATATCGGCCCAACAATACCGAGAATGATAGAATGCAGACAGAAACCTAAAAGAATGCACATATAACCAAACAACCCATGAAGATCTTTTGATGCCGACACAGAAACAAATACCCTCCAAGATGGTCCATAAGCAAACCCGTATAACCCCACCATATACAATATATAAAGACAAAGTTGAAGAGGCGGCCGTTTCCACCCGATGATAAACCAGATATATGCTTTTGTTTTCTCGTCACCCTATTTTAGACCCTCGCTCATAGTACTTCCGTACTTCCGTCATGTATACAACCCATAGGAAAACTAGTTAAGGAAAAAAAAAATAGAAGGAAATTTTTGAGAATAAGGAGCAGGGAGAAGGGGCGGGGAGGGGGTAACAAACGCAATGGAAATGTTATAATAGGAACGACGCAACAGGTCGATGAGTAGAGGGCTTGTTGTGATGTTAACGTGTGCTGGTTTGGACCACATCTTTCCTGCCGTATAATTGAGTCTTCTCCGTCACAGACCGGTGATTATTAACTCTCGTGCCGGCTCTTCCTAATCCCCATACGGAAAGTTAGGGACTGAATACTGTGCAGTTCCCACAACCAGTCGTCTTGATATGATCGCCTTCAGTGAGAGTCTCGCCGCACAATAGACCAGAGAGCCCTTCACAACAGAGCGCCTTGTCCAATTGTTGTTAAACCTAGTGCAGCTGGATAATGTGAAGTCCAATGCATGGATTTTGATTGTTCGGTCATAGCCTAAACGGCGGGAACGAATATCCCCACTCGACGAATCCGACGAACCATCTAGGGTGTCATGCAGGATGCTGCGTTGCTTGGCACATGACCGATAGCTTCGGGGGAGCAATGGTCATGAGTCGTCCGGCAACTCCTTTTGAGGATGAATTGGATATTTTGGAGGAAGCTTTGAAGGAGAGTACTCTGATCGTCTGCGAGGGCAACACTATATTACCAAGCTCGCGCCACCAGGCATTCATTGTCGAAGGAAGGCGGGTCCGTGCTAGCAACGCGAGTTCGTCTTGAACTAAGCTTGCACCAGTTCTTTTCTGATTCTCTTCATTTTTCCCCAATCACGAATGCCCAAGAACATTGACTGCGGCGAATGGTTTTCGAGGAGCAGAGATGCCGACTTCATTCCCTGCTCGTTTTCGCTCGTCACCGGTCCTCGCTAGTCTCGGATGCGCCTGGAATTCACCGAGGACGCTGGGGTTTTATGGTTACCGCAATTATACCCCTTTTGTTCGCGGATTTCCTGCAATTATCAAGTGATCGGAGAGAGCAAGAGCCGCCGAGGTCCCAGAACCAAAAAGATCCCTCCTGGTCTCCGACCCGAGTTAATTTCTCAACCCCAGCGGGGCCAACTATGCCGCGATGGAATGGGATTAAAGATTTTTTTTTTCGTTCACGGACTTCTTCTGTTGTAGAAAGACCACACCATTCTGCGTCGTGACCCCTGACTCGAACCCGTCGACCCCCCTTTAAGGCACTACCTTCCCCCCTTCACCGGGGAGGGTAGTACATACTTCCCGGGGTTTGGTGGTTCTCTGGAGCGTGAACCTGTTCTTCGGTCGCAACGGGCGCATTCGAGCCATTTTCACCATATCCCCAGCCTCCATAGGCATCACTGGGCTTCCCGTAGTGATATTGGGGCTGCCAATTTCCGTAGCTGGGAGGAGGAACGGCACCGGCTGACAAGGCTACGTTATGTTCCATAGCTGTTCCTGTTTGCGCCGTTTCGACTCCTGGTACGGACGTCGCCAGCGGAGGGGGGTATATTTCCGATGGTACTGTGGATGGCTTTCTCTCGTATTGTCTGTTTGTCATGGACGAGTACTGGCCTGGCGTCTGGGTGCTCATTCCCTCGCCTCCAAATGACATCGAACGCGGCGGCGGCGGAGGATACGACGACCAAGGAATGTCTTCCCGGGGCGCTGACTCTGCGCTTACTGGGGCATTCCACCCGGCTGAAGTGGGCGCATGAGGTGTATATGGGGAGAATGAAGGGGTGATGGGCGATTCGTGAGGGTACGCCCTCCATGTCGCATTCAGATCATTCGGTTTCGCCGCCGAACCTGGGCTTTGCTCCGCCGACATCCAGTTTGTCATTGACTGGGTTGAGAAATCAAAGGGCCGCCCTGTAGCGGGAGCACTCGCCGGCACTTGAACCATAGTCATTAGCAGCGCCATCGGGAGCCTGGGCTAGAACAAGGCCTTCGTTACTTACTCTTTCCGTCCGGTGAGAACGGCTCATTTCCTGTGGGTTTCATGGCAGGGGGCGCCATATTCTGGATCGGCGGGTATGGTTGGTGGGGAGGTATCTCGGCGGTGGGATGGCCGCTGGAGATAGCGGGGGACGAGGACGCCGATGCGATCTTTGGCCCTGTCGATGCCCTGGAAGAGGCTTTGGATCGCGCATCTGTCGGCGGCTGCTGGTCTACGGGATAGAAGCTGCACTCCTTTTTTAACCTGATGCAGTTGACACATCGACCCTGAACGTCGGCAGGAGATGGAATGCATCTAATTTTCCTTCGCCGACAGTGACCTAGGTGGTAGCCGGTCAGCTCTAGCGAACCAGTTCGCGCGGGACACAACGAGGTCGTTGATCTAGTCACTTACCACACGCGACTGAGGTCCGATGATAACCCAGCTTGTTTCTTCGCTTCTCGCCAGGCATTCCCATGGGGACGTGTTCGGGTGCGTTTGGCTGGGATCGAACATTAGGAGTGGACAGCGACCGTTTTATTTTCATACTTGCTTGAGACAAAGAATCTTTTCGGTCCTTCAAGGACATGGATGAGTCCTGTACTGGTCTCATTTCTATCGACGAGCTTGTTGGTGGCGGCACGTTATAGTTCGATAGGTACCCGGTGTGCGGCATGTCCATCTCGGCGCCGTTCGGGGGCGGCGGAGGAGGGTACTGATAGGACATTATGGATGTCATGAGTTCGAAGGCTTGCAGTTTTAGAAGAGCAAGTGGGATTCTCCGATGATCTAACTGTCCATGTACTGAAGAATGGCGTTTCCTCGTTTGTGGAGTGCGCGAGGAATGAGTCTGCGGCCTGAGGCCTAGCGCAGGGGGTGGTGAGTTATGCCGAAGGAGCGAAAGAACAACTAAGGTGGTGAGGGGGTGAACGAGGATCTGTTTCGTGCGGAGTTCCTTTCGTTGCTTCAGACTTGTTCTGTTGCGAGTCACTGGCTGAGGCAACGGGGCGGCGCCAGTATCATTTCAAGAGACGCAGGCTCGAGTGAACCAAGGTACCCTGTACAACCAGAGGAACACAAAGCTTGGGTTGAAATCTGACAAGAAGAAGGCAGTACCCGGTTGATAACAGAAGAGTGATTATGGCGTCGGGGTTCACAAAAGACGGGACAAGACTAGGAAGGCAGGAAAACGAACCAATAGAGTCGGAAGGCGAGGATGTCTGGCTTGGTGGTCTGCGGTTGATAATGCTGTGGCGACAAGGTATAGGGTACGCGGAGGGGGCTAAGAGTTCAATATTTGGTTCACTGTGACAAGGTAATTATCCCTTCCACAGTCTGGTAGAGCGCAACCCTTGCTTCGAAGGCTAGGCGTTGTATGCCTCTCAATAACACCCGGAGCTTGATTGGTTTCGTGCTTCCGTTCTCGAGACGCAGGAAAACGAGATGTGGTGTGGCTGCTAGTTCTACTACTGGAATTAGCCCTGAGTCCCTGGCCTGGGCTAGGTTTTAAAAGAATATGTAAGGGAAAGGGTCGTGATAAGAGCAGACGCTGAAGTGACTTGGATGACAAGTTGGGGAGTGAAGGGCTCAAGAACCATCAGTGGGTGACTCTGCAGGATATCTGGGCTACACGAGTCAAGCACTAACATAGGTTACTGAGGAACGTGGACGACGCCTGGAGAGGGGGGCAAAGAGGTAATGTGCGAGGAACCAAAGTTAGCGCGATTGGACGGGCAGTGTACCTCTTCTTGCTTTCCCTGGAACGGAAAGACGGCAGAGATCCACCCTTCGCAGGCCGATGGCAACACCGCACGAGGTTCGAAGGAGGACAAGATTCTCAGAGTCCACTTGATTATCAAGATCTTGTGTGAGCTGATAAGGTTTTATTTGTTAGGCCCGAATGTGAGAGAGCTGAGATGAGACGGCAGTGAATACGGTCGTGGACTGTTACGTGCAGGTGGCGGCGCTGGCGGAGGAGGGAGGTGATGAGGTGGGGGGTATGAGCCCGTTTGGCCAGCGAGAAACCGCGCAGACAAGTGGGAGCGCGAGATACCAGCAACAGACCCTATGTGGTTCAGGGATTCCGGTTGCGCCACCGAAGCAAGTGCAAGGACGTACCGCTAGTACGCAATAGCATGAACCCTGGGAAGACTAGGACTAGGAAGGGGGAAATTTTTATGAAAGCGACTGCGGCTCTGGGTTGGATGACTTCGACGACGCGTCTATTCCGTGGCCCAATGCGAGGATTCTTGCGCTCTGCAGCTTAGGATCTGTGACCTCCCAAGACTTGGCTGCGAGTTGTAGATATTGATGGATCAAGGGCACCAAATCAAGCGCACTCCGCTCGAAGGTCCAACAGGTTAGGAAGAGGACAGGGAGTGTGGGAGTCAGGAACGAAGGAGAAGGATTGAGGAAGAGGCATGCTGCGCTCACTGGGGCAAGACGAGGTGCCAGCGAGCGAGAATATACAATTGGCAATGATATATTATCTGGGGCAGACGCGTCGTAGTGGCGGGAGCAGGAAAGTATGGGAAGCAACATGAAGGTATCAATAACTGGGATGAGGTACCTTATAGCGCAAATGCCGCGCTGCAGACACGAACGACCGGAGAAACCTCGAGGGCCGGCAAGTAAGTTCGAGCGAGCGTATGGAGATTGATGTTGGGACGGGTGCGCGGTAGCCCGAAGAGGATTTGTCCGAAGGAAGGAAAACCAGGGCGGTGCCGATATTATTATGTGGTTGGTTATTTCTCTTTTTTTTTTTTTTCTTCTTTTTTTATCGGGACAGGCTGTGTTCCTCGTCGGCTCTAATGCTTCTTCACATATATTATTGCCTGTACTTGTAAGTCTGATTGTTGCTCGAAGGCGAAAGAAACATTGAACGATGGACTGCAGATGAAGGACAAGAAAGACTGGGCCAGGCAGGCAGCGAGTAGGCGAGGGCAAAGGCGAGGGCGAGGACAGCGACCAGGGGAAACGATAGAGTCGGTCTTTCTTTCCGAGTGCCTTCTTGTCAATCGAGTTCGGCAGGAACGTGGGTGGTATTAAAAGGAAGCGACTGAACTACGTTCCCGAACGGAAGAGGAAGAGAAGAAGGAGGACGAGGAAAGAACGAGGCAGCGAGCAGCGGAGCAGCGAGAAAGAGCGAGTGAGTGAGTAAGAGGAAGGAGGACCTGGAGAGTGAAAACCGGAAGGTTCGAGGTACGAAGTGATGAGGGGGATTAATACCCAGACTTGTAGGATCACAACGGCAAATAACAACAATTGAAGTACAAGGAAGAAGATGCGCAGAGGCAAAACGAAGAGAATAAAAAGTGGAATCAGAAATTAATAAAATGGTTCTGCCATTCTGGCTTTGACATAAAGCCAATAACCTACCAATACTGGCAAAAATGGCAGGAACGGATGCTCGACGGCTATCATGTCGACTGGTTGACAATTGACACGGGGAACGTCTATTTTGGGCCACTCAGGACCTGACCACATGCAGCTCAAAGGTGAAACGCGATAGCTGTTCGGAAGGCCAAGGGGGATTTTCTTCCATTGCTTCCATGACCACCCTTCGCAATAGAACTAACCCCGTCAGTCTAGAAGATTAACCGATTTCGATATGCAACAGGCATTAGGGTTCACCCATGCCCGCGCCGATTCCCACCTTCCCACCTTCCCACCTTCCCACCCACCTTCTAGGACCTGGGACCACACCCCAGATCAGCCCGTCGTGAACCCTGTCAACAAGACGGGGTCAGTCCAGCCCCCCTTCCCCCTCCAAGAAGAAAAAATAATAAAAAGAAAAAAACGATCTACGGGAGGTTCCTTGAAAGGGAGCGGAGTGTGACGACGGAGTATCCCGTCGCGTAGTAGTCATGCGGTGCTCACTGCTCAGTAAGTGACGGCATCATTGACCTTCGGTCTTACAAGTCCGTCTAGTCATCTCCAACCAGAGCGACCCAGTCCTTACAATTGTAGGAAGTATGAAAGTGCGTCGCCCTCCAGTCCCCTTCCTAGACCTATTGATTTCGGTCTCTTACCAGAGCCATCATGTTTCCGTTTCCTTCGGGACTGAAGAATGCGATATATATTACTCCGTGCCTATTCTGATATCACCCATTCTTCCTTCATTATAGCCTCTGTGTTTACAAGCACGTCTTGAGCGAAAAGACCTGACTAGAGATATTATTTCTGTTTCATCTTATCACCCCATTACGCCGAGATTTGTACCTGGAATTTGAGGTTGGGCGGAGCTTCAATACTGTGGTTAGCTACACTCCCATCTCTTAAACAGCCAGGCTATCAATTATGGCGAACAGCATTAGCTGACTCTGAGCGTGTTACTCACATCCTAGGGGTGGATGATACTAATACACCTCGACGTGTACTAGTGGATTATAAACGAGCGAGTTCTTGTCATTGATCAATACCGCTATCTGGCCTTATTTAAAAGACCTCCAACTTGGGCGGGAAAAAAGGCCAGGATTCTTTGGGTATGCAGGGATGTGCCGAGGTAGGTTCAAGAGATCTTGAGGGTCAACGTTGGGCTAGAAAGTTGGTATCTCCAAGGGTCTCTTTTCCAAGTACGCACGAAATAACGAGCTTATTGCTCGACAAGTTGGCGTGGTATTCTCGTTTATACTCCCAGTTCTTGAAACTCAGATGTATCTTCCAGGAACACACCGGAGATGGTGGGTCTAAGCAATGCACAGAATTACTACTTGACTTGTCTCTAGTCCTATCGAGTTCGAGGCCGTGGCATCAGGGGCAGTCAGACCAGTTCGGTTGGAGGAATGGGTCATGGCATTGCCCTTACGGCGCTTTGATCGGCGCATACTGCATCTCACCATTGCAGCCAGTTTCATCGAGTTCTATCTACTCTACTACTTGTAATTGGGCGCACCTTTGGACTCTAATTGCACTGTTGACATCTCCAGATCTCGGTACTTCCGCTGGTGTCGACACCCCTCAATATGAGCTACCATGGCTGGCAATTGCCCTTGTATGAAGTACTTCGTACTTTTTAGAATGTGGGTCGAGGACTTACGAAGTACGACGTACGGCTCGCACCAAGCGTGTGGAGGTCAGGCTGGGATGATCGAGGACTTAACACCCTTGCACTCGCAATTTTCACAGGGCCCGTGCAGATCACTCCAGCCCAAACTTTGCAAAGTTTATCTTTGCCCTTGCCTGCGCGTGAAAATGTACAAGTAGCATGGAGATCCCGGCCAGGGCCGAGCCTGAGCGTCTCCACTACTTGGGACGAAGGACAACGAGCGCCAGCGCAGGACCGTTCTTCCCGCTGGATAATACAAAGCAGAAAAAGCGCCCATCAATGGCTAGACCAAGTTGTTGGCCTGCATGAATATGCCAAACTACAAGCAGTAGAAAAGTTATGGTTTCCTACTACATAGAGTAGTTCCACGAGAGCACGATTTCGGGCGAGCAGTGGTCAACATTTATTTGGATCTTGCTAGGGGTACTTGGACCTGCTTTTCCCCACGCCCCTCTGGGTCAATTGTCTTTCTTGCGCACACCCCGGCGTGTCCCATTGAAAAACCGGAACACAGCTGCTTCCCAAAATTACTTCCTGCTTGGCTTGGTACTTGGATCAATCCTCGTCGTGATAGTGTCAAATGAGTGTCCGAAGGTCCTGGTTCCCCTCGACCAGCACACTACGATACAGTATCGCCACCAACATCTGACTCTCACTGATTAGAATGAATTATTTATCAAACCACAGCCCCCTTCTATGCCCTCGTTATAATCTAATTTCCTTTTAATAATTATAAAGGACATGGCAATGTCGTTGGTCGTTGGTCGTTAACAATGTTGTTGCCGCTGTTAGTGTTGTTAGGGATGGTACTTTCGGTAGACGCAATGACATTGATGATTTCCTCCTTGCTAGACCTCAACTACAGGCAATTACGCGGCTGGTACAGAACACTGGGACAGCGTACGCGCCAGGCTGTCCGGGCCAACGTGCTTCAATGTGGCGGGATATATAGTGATCTCTTTATTTCTGGCCCCTCCCCACGAAGACGAAGTGCTTGGGGGGAGTATATGTGCCTGGCTCTATGTGTCCTTCTAGAGTACACCCACCGACCACACACAAAAAAAATCGCACCGGCATCCTAGGGAAACGATCCGTTCGATTGTTGGCTGGTAACTTCGGGGTGTGTGGTGGGGGATGTGATACATACTACATGTAGTAGTTGTACTACCGAACGAGTACTCACCATTGGTGCCTGTAACGAGGTACCACTGAGCGAATAGGCAGGTTGAATTGGCCAACTTGCCCACCACCTTAGACGGACATTGTCTTGAGTTTGTCTTTTGCTATCCCGTTTGGAGGATAAAGGCTCTTCTGCCCATCTGCAGAGCCGGAGCTTAGCCAAAAGCTGTCCCCTAGCGGGGTAGCTTGCTATTCGTCCGGCCTCGATTTGATGAATCAATCTTAATGATACTAAGTAAGACTACGTTGATCAAATGCCCGACGGATAGTATCCATGGAGTTCCGACAGACGTATGAAATAAATGGACAGGAGCTGTATTCAACGAGCACGTACGTTTGTTCGCCCGTTTACACAGGGTCCTGATGTGCACCATTCTCGCAGGCACTGGATGTTGGAAGACAGCTCCGGTGTCACAAATCATCCGTAGCCTGTCATCAATGATGCTCTATCATCTGATATCCACATCGGTGTATAAAGTATAATATACTTCGAACATTTGATGCAGTTGTCGGATTCGGGCTGATACCGGCTGTGGGTTGTTCCAGCTGCTTGGTTATGGTGGCGGTTGTGAGTGAGACGGATTTGATCAATGCTGCTTAACATGCCATGCTCTCTCTGGCTGGACATGCAACGCTGCAACGGAACTTGACGGGCGATCAGCGCCAAGATGATAGAAAAGGAAGGCCACAGATTGCATACTTGTGTATTTTCAAGGGTTGTCCACAACCGGCCAATTGAATATTATTGCTGGCCATGGCCATCGCATTTCTGAAGCCACGATGTTCACTCGCAGCCATTGCCAGTCCAGTCTTGGTTAGAAAGCGATCAGAGGACCATCTGCGGCGCTCCCAGAACGGAACTCGGGCGAAGTGCGTCAGAGAGACAGACCACTCAGATCAAGATCCTTAATAGACCTACGTTGAGAGCCTGAGATGATGGTCATCAGGAGAAGATGCTCTCTGATGTATTGCCCACTTTTCCCTGCATGCAAACCGTCGATCTCGACCTCCTTGAAATAAGATCCAATTTCACTTTTTCACCCAAGGGGTTGCGGGCAGTCCGTATGATCTTCAAGCCCTTACCCAAGTGCGTAATAATCTAGAAGCTGTGGAACACCTCTCATGGAGAGCCCGAAGGAGACGAGACGCATGCAAAGGGAAGAGAAGCAAAAGATAGGATGAACTGTTCATGCAACGGATTGAAGATCGCGGATTGATGTGCTTGTCTCGGTGGAACCGTCAAGCTACAAATTCGCTGGTGACAGGGAACGTATTGCGAATTGACATCAATCAATTGATCTTACGCCGAAAGCCCATGGCTACGAACACCGGGGCGGAGTCGTGCAACTGGCAGCTTCGAGTGACAGCACAGGTTTAAGGGTCACAATCGATCAATTGAGTTCGTTGATATACATTGATTGGTGCCATTATTATTCTTTCCAATTAATTTTTCTTGGGCATCGCGTGGTTGGTGTTGGACCGAGCCAGGCAAGTACTTTTTTCTTCTCTCCTTTACATTTCGACATATTTATTTTACTTCTATATTCTTTTTTCTTTCTTTTTTTCTCTTCTCCTTTTGTTTTCTCTTTATCTTGTTACAAATCTTGCAGCTTGAAGACGCAATCGAGATCAATCAAGATCAATCGGAAACAGCCACCACCACATGGTGCGTCAAGTAGAATTGTACTCGTGTACCTCGGTACTCGCTGAGCTGCCCAGAATCAGCAGCTCAAGTTCCACATGAACTTCTCCAACATTTGAACCCAACCACCCCGACTTCACGCTCTAAGCTCTTACTGGCCCCGCATTTCGGAAAGTTGGCCCTGCAAGCCGGACCACTTACCCCAAAAGATAACATTGAACTTTGCCAACACGTCGAACTTCAATACCTGAGGCCAGAAGTACACTGCAAGTATGCTTTGGCGCCGCCGCCGATCACACTCTAAATGAATCACAACCTTCCAGACCTGATCAGACGTTGGGTGACAGTGGATGTTCTCGAATGTTTTAGGGGCGATGGTGGAAGAGGAAAACCCCAGAAGGTCTGGAACACATCAATTGATCAATAACCTTGATTCTAACCCAAGTGCCTGTGCGCATATTCTTCCCTGGTACTGACTCGTTCACCTTCAGCTGCTTCGTATTTTTTTCCCCCCTTTCACGCCGACTAAGAGTTTCGGCGAACCCGTTGACCTCTCTTGCAAGTGAATCCACAGACTGTCAGTGCTCTGCGCATCAGAACGAGATTTCCTCGGCGAGCCTCCGTTCCCCTTCGATCCCGACGCGATCCGTTGTCCCTGTCGCGGAACTACCGTAGATTAGTGGCCTAGAGGAGTTGAAATGGGATACTATGAACTCATTTTATTTATTTATTTATTTTTTTGTTCTTATTTTCTATCGCTTCTTCAATTCGGAGAGCACAAGACCCCATTACCGGAACGGCGGGCGCACCACGGAGTTTATTCACGGGTCTTATCCTGCCGCCGGAAATCTCCCCGTCATGGCAGTCGGCAACATGCAAGGTACATCTCGCCTGACGAGCCGTCATCAATTGATCCCACTCCGGCCGACATCCTTTATGGAGTAGATGTGGTTGCCTCAATAGACCTGGCTTGCATACAGAAGACCTCGAGCCACGTGCAATATGGGTCGTTAGTGTGCCTGGGCCGGCCGGTATATTGAGCACAGTCGGTTTCGTCCTGCCATCATATCAACACCATTATTATGTCTACTATTATTATTGCCGGATTATCTTCCCCATTCGTGGTGGTGTTGTGGTCGTTTCCTTACACCCCTATACCACATCTGGCCCGAATACGTGCATCCTCAGGGACTGCAACCCGGCCGAACCGGAGACGCTCCACAAGAGGCTCTTGAAGACTTATTAACTCTTATGTGGGAGATATTAAGATGGAGTGCACAGCCTTCCGCCAATTCCTCCATCTCAATCACGTTATTTTGATTCCTCCTCCTTATGACTGCCCTTAAATGATTGGCGCCTGCTGGCCCAGCCCTGCTTATTGATGTTTGAGGTGTGGTTCGGCCCGTGAGGCTCCAACCTAGGGTCTTCAAGGGAAACATCAGAGTCGGAGGTATCGAATAATACGCCAAGGGTAATACTACCTCAGTCCAAGGAGCTCTCGACAGGAAAGCACCAACATCACTCACGACTCGGTACCAATATCCCATTTCTACCTAAAGCCGGTTTTATTTCTTAACTTGTCCTGGAGAGCCGTCTCAACTCCGGCGCTAAGTGTATGGAGTTGGGTTTTTACTCCTCCAAGTCGGAGTACTTCGTCGTGTTCCTCCTGAGAGACCGAGGTTTTTTTTCCAAATTTTCTTTTTCCTCCTTCTTTTTGGTCCCTTGCGCATGGGCTCAAGCGTCATCTCGAACAAACCATCCATTCACCAATACCACCTTACCTTGGCTGCTGGACGGGCCCTCTCGTCAATGATGATGGAACCTCGTAGGGTAGTACTGTTTCAAATAGGCAGGGCGTGCAGTCGTCATCCTTCGACAGACAATAATACCTCCCATCCGCCATCCGCCCTGGACGTTAAGGCTATTGCTCGCCAGTGGCATGTGCCTCGAGTATTGATGT
Organism: Scedosporium minutisporum; assembly: GCA_034774675.1. NCBI lineage: Eukaryota > Fungi > Ascomycota > Sordariomycetes > Microascales > Microascaceae > Scedosporium > Scedosporium minutisporum. The sequence goes on from SJVG01000199.1 coordinate 16,891, forward strand.
AATTATCGAGGCTCCTTTCTTGTGGGTGGTGGAGGCTGCTTTGGAACGAACCCCGCCGCATTCTCGGACAATCCCTAAAAGTGACCGTAGGCTTGGATGGAACCGACCAAGGTTACAATGGTAACAGAGCTAGGCGCGGGCAAACAGGGATCTCGATAAGATTGGATGCGATGCAACTTCAAAAACAAGAAGGCCTTGAAATTTCCAAAAGTCCTACGGGGCGACAATGATTCCACGGCGAGAAAAAAAAAGAAAAAAAAAAAAAAAGAAAAAAAATTAGAAGAAAACAGAGGCCGTTACATTGGTCGATGGCATGGGTTGCCCCTGTCCTTCATCCCATTTCCGATGCTATTCGTGAAGGGCGCTGCGGACAATGTGTAGCCATCAGCTGAGATCCACAGTAACCGTCTCGGAAGGATCCATAGATTCATACTTGAACCTTGTGTCTGAAGTAATAATGCAATTCTGGATCGAGACTTGTCATTTTGTCAAAATCTGCATTTATCGAGAGTCGCTCAAGCAACTTTGAAGTGTGGCCCACCCCCTTCGAGGCGGGCGCAACCTTGCCTTTGACTGCGCGACATCAAGGATGCAATGTGGACGTCTCCAGCGCCCGCTTGCCGCTACGAGGTCATCTGAATGAATTCGATATTTAACTTTCTCTAAGTGCTCCTTTCCTCTCTTGGTATCACGGTGCTCTAATTGATACCAGTCCCTTGCAGTTTAGCCAGAATATTTCCTTATTGCATTGAGTCTTGTCTTCTCGGCCTGCAGAGCCACATATCTGGGAAATTCGGTGATCGGCCCGTGGGATCCCCCAGGTCCAACAGATGGCAGGAGGGAATGCCCTCACCTTTCTGCCGGGCATTTTCTGCTTTCTTTCCTAATTCCCGAATCCATACCGGGCAGCCGCTATGGCTTCTTTTCGTCCTTCTACTTCGTACACACTTGGGAGAGGAACAACCGATAACATTGAGTCCTGTTGCCATAGGAAACGGGTAGTCAGAGTGCAGTCGAGGGCCAAGTTCGACCAGAGACACCAAAGCATCCATGGACAACACTCTCAACTGGCCAGTTTCCCTGCTTATATACTTATTATATCACGATTAGTCCTTTCCTCGATTTCATCTATACAAAGTCTGCTTCGATATACTTTCAGTGTCCAGAAACACCTCTACACTGACCGTGTTAATAGAGATGCCAGCCAGGGCTATTGGTGGAAATGTGCATGGAGAGAGTAACTTCTGGCGAGCACATCTTATCTCGACCTCTCCAGTACAACTTGGCTAATAGCATCTCCACTTCAATCATTAGTCGTTCGATCGTATTCATTTATCCTCCGTGGGAAAATCGAGGCGCGATTATCACCGAAGATAATGAGTACGACTGCGATTGGCGCCGTCTTGGGACCTGGGTTCAAATCCATACGGATGGCTGCGAATGCCATCAGCTCGCTTCGACCTAGGACAATGGGTCTGGTGAGGCAGATCCTGTCCCTGCTGCTTTGCTACGCACCTAAGTAGTCAAAAAACACAGGTCCCTATCTGTTTGCTTTCCACATATCCCCTGAACTAAAACCGACACCCTGATCACATGAAAGGCGTCGTCTCTGTCGGGTCCGTGTCTGACGAACGACGACGATGCCCTGCCTTGTGCTATGCAGTAAGTTCGATCATGCAAACGATCTTAAATTAATATGGACTAACGCTGAGTTAGTAGCCTGTGTATTCTGAATGTGTCACCCTTCTCACAGCACGACCGTCCTGCAACAACGAGGTTCCGCTCATACTAGGTCTTTGCTACTTATATCGATCTCGACGTGAAGTTATGCCACGGACACGACCCGATAGCTTCTTGATATCTGATTCCTGAAGTCCACGGCTAAGGCCAATCGATGGTCATTGGGCTTCTAAGGCCAACATAGAGCGTTCAACTTTCGATCACTCGACACCCCGGACCCCTTCGTCATATATATATCTATATTCATCCTTCACTCAACTCTAGATGGAGGGTTGGTGTTGGAATATGGATGGGAACCAAACCGGTGAGCGGCAAGAAGACATCTGCTACAACCCTATATCCTACTTCGTCCTCCTATGATGGAGAGGTGAGAAAGTCTAGTGTCATTTACTAGATTTTAAAATTTCCCTTGGCGAACTCACTTTTAGTTCGCCTACTCCATACATATCGAGACTGGTCAATTTTGGTTTGAGTAGGATATATGACAAGGCCTACTCGAGACTCAACATCGATCGATGTTCCAATAGAGTTTATCACATTGACTCGGCATTTAGAGCGTTCGTTTTCGCCTGGGGATTGGCCACCCCTCCACAATAAACTTTGGCCTCATCCCGAGAGAGTGGCACTGCCGTCTATTAACCGCAACCCTAGTAGCCCGGCCCATTAGCGTGGGACAGATCGGACAGATCCGTCCATTATATTCTCCCCGCCTCAAGTGTCCCTCTTCTCTGAGCACATCTCATCAATGTTACCAAGCCCAAAGCTAAAATCAACACCCCCTAGGCCGTGTGTCCAACTAGACCAAGGGGAGATCCTCAGCTGTGGGCCGCGTTGCTAGGGTCTTTCACTACTTACTTGAACTTCTCGAAGGGATAATAAGCTCAGCTGACTCCCGTACTATACATCATAGGACGGAATAGTTACTCTTGATGCCAGACAAGTCATTTGTCCTGACCTACGAATAGCCTCAACCCCTATTGATGTCTCTCCAATGGGCCTGTCAATAGCGTCTTGGCTCGTGCGGTGAGCGTAACCTTCTTTCAGGTGTATTGATCTCCCAATTGCTTCATCATGCATCATTTCCGAATTATAGGCCGAGATTATACCTGCTGACTGGGGCGGGAAGTCGTGGAATATATTAGAGTCCGCTCATGTAGCCAGGAAAGGTGAAACTTCTCCTGTAATGTCTAGAAGACATCCAGGTGCGTTGCGCACTATCGTGTTGAGACTCCATCGATGCCAATTAATCAATACCAAGATCTTCATGTTGAATGAATGGCCCCATTTCCCAGCACACTATTGGGCTTCCTGATGCGTTGACATGCTAATATCCCACTTAGGTCTGATGATCTTCGATTTCCGGCGTGGAACTAATACGCATTGAGGTTGGTCAAAGACAACGTGGAACTGCGCTATATGTACCGAGGTAGTGACTACCGGTAGTGTGGTGCAAAGCCTGTCGTCACCCCCAGAAATCCCAACACGGGAGTTAAAGGTTAGCGTGGAAGCCTGAGCAAGGCACACCCATGTCTTGAGTGCCTTCCAAGGAAAAGAGCTCTCAAGCTCAAACTAGCTCCAAACGACCGATAACGTCAATGTGTGAATGTGTCCAGTGGAAGGGTTCACGGCCGTTCCGTGTCGCCTGACATTTCACCCCAGCTTCCAAGCCACAGACAACTCGCGGGAGGTGATAGCTCTCACCATACGACTGATTGATAAGGTACTTCTCAAAAGACTTTCTTCGGATTTACCCGACAGATGAGTCGTAATGAAAGACACCTCCCCCAGCCGCAGACGTCCAATGCGCTCGTTGCCGGCGGCAGGGGCAAAAAGAAAAAGAAAAAGTGACAGACGAAGGCGTCGCCATGCAGCTGTTGGCGAAGAAGATACTACGCCAAATGTCTTTTCTAATGACACTAAGGACACTAATGCAGAGTACCCACCGGCTCTACTAACATCAATTGCTCTTGTTGGCAAAGAAAGCGACTAATACAACGATATTGCTCCTCTAGAAAGACCTAGTCCCGCCATGTCTCAGCTGCGATCCTCTCGGGGCGGGTCCCGGAATTACCGGAGCAACTACTACAGCGGTGAGAACCGAGCTACGGAGTACTTCGTAGGCTTGAGTCCACATCAATACGCTCTTCTGAGTTCGGGTTTGGTAAGGTGCCGTGGCTTTCTCGTGATCTGGTGTCGTTGGTAAGGAATCACTCTCCAGTAGTGATAATATTGCTCCCAGAAAGCAAATATTACCTTGACTATAGTTCATAGTGCTCACCTTGGAGGGATGTTTCGAAACAATTGGTGCATAGGAGTGAAATGAGATATATCCACTAGTTGACTAGCTGGTTTATCCTCTCCATCACAAACCCGGAAATGTTCCACAGCAGAGTCTAGATTCACTCCCGAGTCTTACTCGGCACAGGGCAAAACGGCTCTCATGAACCTTCATGATAGCGCCCTTCAGGTATGCGAAGATCGGAATGAGCTTCTCGAGTGGTGAACAGAGCCTGTGTCGCTTAATTATCCATGCAACGCCTGACTTCAGCACATTGATAGGAAGTTGACCCTCTCTGATACCATAACCCTTTGACTTTAATACCGGTTCCCACTAGCTCCAGACTGTTACCTGCCCCCCAGAGCAGATCAGATTGAATATTATAGCAGTCAAGCCCAAAGATCAATTTTCTTGAAGCACAATGGATCATGCTTCACAGATTTGCGGCCATAGAGTCTTGCTTGAAAGCTGCGGTACGTGTACGGCCAATGGGTGCGAAACTGGGAATCGAGATGTCGGTGAACGTATGAGGGAGAATTAATCTAGTTTGGTTCGTGGCAGACTTCGATAATAATATCATCCTCTAGGTATGTTCAGTGCTATCATACAGTCGGAATGGGTAGATGAGTTGGATCATGATCTGATAAATCTCAGCGGTCTCGTCTTTCCTAGCTCCGGAAGAGATGAATTTCTAATAGAAGAAGCAAAGGAAATGAAAGCTGGAAGCGAGTACATGATCATCAGCGCCATTTGTTCAATGTGTGCAACGACACCATATAGAGACCGGCCATCATGAATTAGAGCTCAACCCTGCCATCACGCATCTCCGAAAGAGATTTACTTAATATCCATCCTCTCCAAATTCTGCTTCCAACTACCCGGAGGATCAATTATGATTCAAGATTGCCTGTTCGAGTTCCGAAACCAGGAAACAAGGATGAATGCTAGTTTCTACCGTTTCGATGAGTTCCATTCCCAATCCTCACCAATGTTACGGCCCCTTTGTTATTTGGAACTCTCTCATAGCCTTAAGACAGAACTGGCCGCAGCCGAGCATCCGAATCGTAGGAACTACAAAGGAACGAGGGACGCCGGCCTCACTAGAATCCTGCGTGTCATGTCGCTGGTGCAACGGATTTAGGCTGTCCGGAGAGGACTGGCCACATATCGTTGGAGGTTTTCCACCTCCTTCCAGCTCTCGCCTTAGTTAGTTATCTTCAAGGTTTTGGCAAAAGCCATTTTCTATGTGCCAGAACTCCGTTGGCTGTTAGATAGCAGTTGCATTCAGCTTGTCGCAGGCTCGAGCATCTACAGATTTATCTAGCCACATCACGGATATACTCTCGAAGATTGGCTCATTCTATTCCGGGAAACGGAGCTTTCCAAAAACCGGCGAGGTCTTCGAAGATACGCCAATCCGAAGACATCAGGGTCAATTGCTCCACCCCTTATCTTAATATTCAGGTGATGACACCAGCAGTTGAGAATGGTGCTCAGCGACGCTTGAGCGAATTGACATCAACTGATGGGATCGAGGCAGGTTACAGGCCAGAAGGTGGACGGATATATTGACGTAACATCCTCATATCCAGCCGGGACCGTCCTCTTTGGATCATTCGTATCCTATATTACTCCCAGTCGAATGCTCTCTGCCGTTGGCTTCACCGTAACATATGGAGTTTTTCTACTTATGGGCGTCACCTCCAATAATTTTATATATTACTGATCTATTATTAGGAACACTTTTTGAGGGTGGGTGCTTCTCGCTGTATATCACCATCCCTCCCGCACTCGTTCCGCCTCTCTTTTGATGGTCTCCAACATCCTGATTCTGGGCAACCGGCGAGTGTACCGGCACCACCCCGGCTGGGAGCTTCTCGCCCCCAAGGTACCCTGTCTAGCCTATCTTCCAGTTTTAATTTTGCATGCGATCGAGGCCAGGGCCAATCTTCCTCTAAGAAGCGGGTAAATGCGAAAGTGGCAATTCTAGAGCCAAGACCCAAACGAAGTGCGCAGAATGGCACCGAGGGGGCGAATCTGCCTCCCCCAAATGGGCACATTTGGTGAGAGCCGACTAGTATCTGATCTGATTACAATATGTTGTAAACCGAATCATGTTGACCTCATCTTGCACTTCGTGAGACTGTTCCCGTCTGAGAAGAAAGTGGTGGGCAAGAGAGAGATGTATCTCATCGAACAGCCACAGTACCCAGGGGAAAGAAGAGGACGTGTCCCCGCTCAACAAAGGCATATAGGTATTGCGATCTGGGTGCGCTGAAGGTGCAGATAATCTAAACGAAGACCCGCATGTCCAAACAAATCTTGGGCCCGGAGCGAAGCTTTGAGGACTCAACCAAGTGTTGGAGCTTTTTGCAGCCATCAGATGGCGACCTGGGCTTGGCGTCTCCCAATATCCGGGTCAACTGGGCAAAGGTTGATGGCATGATGCTAATCACATCGTGACTCTCTCACGCCCGCCCTGAGGTTTGCTCCAATTTCGGGATATATATTAGCCCCTGAATTTGCCTATCACTATGTTTCTCCTTTGAGGCTTGCTAGCAAATGCAGGAGACTCGCCCCGTTCGTGGCCATAAACAGAGGGGGGGATGGTTGAGTATTAAAGGACGGCATCGGCCACCATCCCTCGGAGAGAAAGGTGTGGAAAAGGGAAACCAGGATCGAGCGTCAGGACTTTGCGTGCGAGAATTCTTCCTTCGTCCTAGGGCAAACCTCTCTAATTGCTCGTCTTATCTTACGACAATCCCAACTGTCTTCGGTGTAGTGTCCCACTACCCGGCAACGAACTTCACCGCGTGGTTCAGAACATAACCTAGATATCCGGTTCTTCCTTAACGTTCCAATGAAGATACACACCGTCGCCGGTGGCGGTGTCGTCATCCTCTCTGGGGTTGTGTCTGCCCAGGGTTTCCTTAGTTCTTGCAGTCAAGCTGTAAGTTTCCTTCTTTCTCTCCTTTCCTGTGCGAGTCCTCGTAGATCACTCAATGTTCAACAATGTCTACCGTACCAGAGGACTTTGCAATAACGGAAGCACTTCCCACGTAAGAGTCAGAGATCTTGGCTGATTTGGATGACTCATTGCAGTGGTTTGCGTCGACCAGTACCCCTTGGCTCTACGCGAGGTGTGATAGCATATCGAAGGAGAAGATATTGTCCAGGATAGACCTCAACCAGTGCATCGGAAACGACAATGGCGTCCTGGTTTCCCGAACCAAGTACGTGTCAGAATAGCCTAGTCTCTCACGATAGCCTCTTGTTCTTCACTAACGGGGCCGTTTAACTGTAGGGGTAACTTCCAGGGCAGCTGTAACAGCTGTGTCGCTGATGACTTAACCAATGTTTCCGATCCGGAGAACCCCGTAATCGGCGACATCACCATCAACCTTCCGGTCCAGGGGACCAACTTGACCTGCTCATGCCGGGAGAAGGATGGTGACCAACGTATCGGGACATCTATTAACCTGAGTAAGTTTCGAATCACATTTCCCTCGTGTTCCTTGCGTACCGGTGACAAGGACGAGAATAGAGAGGAAGAAGAAAGAAAGAAAGAAAGAAAGAAAGAAGAACAGAACCAGTATATGTCTGACGTTTTCCATTACAAATAGATACTGTCATTGGCAATGACAACGGCGTTCTTAAGTGCTTCGACAATTACGGACAGAGCTTCGGCGGCTAGGGCCTTGGATCTTGATATGGATACCATGATGCGGCGAATAATCCCCGGACTAGTGACTTGGAGAGCCGGTACCAAGTTCGATGTTATATATGTCTCCCGGCAGCATCTTCTGTAAATGCCAAATCCTAAATGTCATCTCTGAGTTGCCACTTTTCGACTGATCGATGGGGGGTAAAGTCATGTGGCAGTCCTGACGTCCACCAGCTGCATCAGTGTTTCCTCTCACTTAACTAGTGAGAAGACGAATTGTTCATCCAGCATGACTTGACGGCAACGGCGAGACCGGCAAATACAAGGGCATGGGGTGCCCGCAGGTTATCCCGCAAGGAGCAATCTAGCACCCAAAGATGTCGTCTCGGAGCTGTTAACAGACCGATCTTGATCCTAACCCTAGTCACTCAGAGGTGAGAAAATGCCTAGGCCAAGATCCTAGGCACACTGGTACTTGTACTTCGTAGACTGGATTGAATAACAGGGAGTTGCCACGCTTAATCTGCGATGCTATGCTCAATACTGGTTATGATCTACGGATATTAGGCCGAGAGAACCTGACGTAGTCTCTGGGATTAATTGTCGTCATCACACATCAATTGATGTCTGCTGGAGAAAACAGCACCGGATCGAATTATCGAGGTAATGTTCATCCGATTAACCAAATTCTCCGCCTGTTGCCTGTCTATCGGGAATGGGGTCTGGCTCGTCGGCTGTTGATAATTTCGTCTAGGTAATACGGATGAACATGGTATAAACATTACACGTCGAAGATGATGTGAGGCCAAAGGTGGCCGCGCTCTCTTCTCTTTTCTTCTTCTTCTTGCTTCGCTTCTGGTGATTTCACTTTTGAGGGCTGATCAATAGGTTGCTGAGAGGAAGTTTGGTCCCCGGTCAAATATTACGCTGACCATCCAAAGCAGGATCCCTGGATGTGACGAGAGAGATGAGCGCGGTCCAATAAAAGTAATTTGATTCTTGTCGATCACTAATTTGGTCACTAAACTGCACCACACAAAATGCTTCATCGCCTGGTTGCCAATACCCCTGTTTTCAGCCCATCTTCACTTTTTGATTCGACAACTACCTTCCGCCGATCCTTGTCACACTGCGTCCATTTGTGCTCAGAGCGCGAAGAGTGCTGCGGCCAAAGCTGCAATTAGGGAGATGCTGCTCACAGCCGCGCTGCCCTCGGGAAGGTTTGGTTGCGCAGGTGGTTCGCTGGGTGTAGGGCGGGTCGTCGTCGAATTGGTTCCGGTAGGAGCATGCTTCTCATCGTCTTCGTGGTCGTGGCCATGGCCGTCGTCCTCGTCCGCAGGCTTGTCGCCGCCTTCATTGCCACTCACAAGGGCGAAGTTTGCGCAGGTAATGCGTGTCTTGTTCGCGAAGTGGAGCACAATGCTGCGGTTGCCGAAGAAGGCTCCGAGACCCTCCTTGAGAGTGGCGTAGGGATCAACGTAAGTGTCTTCGAACGTTGTGCCTGAGTCGGCCGCACCATGCTTGCCGCTGAGGTCACCAACTTGGCAAGTAGCTGGGGCTTCTGGGTTGCAAGGTGTGGCTTCGCCGCGGATGAACGGATCGAGGTGTGCGAGTGTCTTGGTGCAGTTGCCATCCTCCGGGACCGGGTCGGCGTGGATATGGTACACTAAAAGGGGGTGATTGTTAGTGACCAGTGTCCTGAGAGCGAGCGAGAAGGTTATTTGGAGGGATGACTATACTGAAAGGACCGCCTTCTTGAGGGAGGTTTTCAAACTTGACCTGGAATTCGACACCACTCTCCACAGTCTTCGCGGTAACGGACCCCTTCACGTTGCCCTCAATATTAACAGGGCTGAAAGGTTTGTCAGGGAACTCCGCCTTGTAGACGGCGCCCTTAGGGTTGTCGTGAACGGCAACGGCATCTCCAAGCTCCTATTGAAGGCGGAAAGTCAGTAATCCAGTGTGAGAGCAGTGACGTTGATGTTCATCCTACCCCAGTCTCGGGTGCCTCCTGAGCTTCGACAGCGATAGCCGCGAGCGCCAATGCGAGAAGTGATTGGTACCGCATGTTGACTTATTGACTGGTATTTCAAAGACTGGACGAGGCTATGCCTGAGTCGAAAGGCGATGGGGAGAGTTTGGAGATCGACAACCGATGTCGAGGCAGGGACGGGTGGAATAAGAAGGATCGAAAAAGACGAAAAAAGAAGGGGGGGAGGAGGACCACTCTATTAAAGGTGCCGACTGCTTCCTTCTCCCTCACCTACACTCCAGTTGTCAGTTTCTTCGTGTTAGTGCTTGATGTCTGGATGCTTCAGAGCACAGAGACCAATGAACCAATTGCAAGGATGATATATCGCAATAATGATAGGCTATTAAGATTTTCCACGGCAGTGCTAAGAGGTGGTGATCGACGGCGGACATCCAAGGATGTGGGGGATAAGAGATGTAATTTATCTCTTTCAACCCCAAGCCCTCCCATCGGATAATGGCATGCAGTCTTGGAAAACACACGGGGACATGCTTTCTTTGTCCCACATTAGCAAGAGAAAAGAAGGCTTCCCACCAGAAAACGGAACTAGAAAGCACTAATTCGGTAGATGTTGGCCCTAGGCTCATCAATATTCATAGTATAAAATGCTATATTTGGGGATTATATTTACTGGGAGGCATGTGAGTGTAGATTGGTGTGTAACTTGTGAGTTAATGCCTATTAACGTCATCGCCATAAATGTTTAGTTTGCCGTCCAGATTAGTCCAATATATCCAAGAGCTCAGCATGGAGATACCGCCAGCCTGCACACCCTCCGTTTACGATTAGTGACCTGCAACGTGCCTTGCAGCGAGATGAGGTGTTGCCGACGGTCCGGTGGAGGGTACAACCATCAATTGAAATAGGAAAGCTGGAGAGCCGAGCAGACCGGGTGAGATTGGTCCGGGGTATTGTTAGCCAGTATCAACATTGAAGTGTCTAAAAGTAGAGTGGGCAGTGCCGCCTGGGCCAGGAGGGACATGGGAGCGTCTAATGCATGGGCCTTCTGCAGTATACTCTTCTTCTCATATTTGGTAGGAACTTTGTTTGCAATCGTGACAGTAAACTGTGTGGTCGAATTACTTCCAAACAACAACATCCGCGGGGGCAGTCGGCTGAAAAAGTTGGGGGCCGTGGGTGCAGTCTTCGGCAGCTCTCGGCAGCTCTCCATCCACAACGACCCGAACAGCCCCCAAGATCAACAATGGTGCTGCTTACGAGATGGCTGAATCGGCTTGAGTTTCTAGCCACCCATTTGCTCGACGCGGTCTTTGTGCTCGTATTCATATTGATAATGCTGTTAAATTTAGGATTTAACTAGTTAGGCGTTTCGAGTCGAGTTCTAATTAGTTTATGAATCCACGGAGACTTGAGCGCCGCCGTCGAGCATTGACCTGCGCTCCTGAGCTTATCGGCCGTTGGTTCTATTCTAGGGGTCCCTAGTCCAGAGGACGAGAGGCGGTGCAGCGCTTATTTTGCAGACCGACGATCCTTGGAAACGGTGGGAATGCCTTGCATGCATAGTTCACCCCAGTCATGGGCGTCGTGTAAGCTTTTGGGGGGTTTGGTTCGTTTCAAGAAGAGGAGGCTGGGTCCAAGGATTGTCTCTCGTTGCAATAAGCTTAAACGAGTGAAGACGTAATGACGTGGACCAGTACAAGCCTACGGACGATTGTACAAGACAGCCATTGAACCTTCAAATTGAGGGTCCTGTCCTATCTGCTTAGTCAGACTAGACCGCATCCAAGATCTCCAATTGTCATTTCTGGTCAAGCTCAGCAGTATAATACACCAGTAAAGTACGTATTCTAGACAGCTTGAAGATGGAACGGATCAGTGTCTTCGATCTTGGGAATCCTGCGCTATGGTTGAGATCGGCTTGGTGTCTCCTCTAATAATAGTACTTCGTGCCTGGAAACTGAATGTCTTGTTGAACGCAAAGTCACATGTGTTGCAGCTTGTTCAGATTAATCACGTGCTATGCACCTTACATAATCCATGCATCCAGGAAAGAGCAAGAGCTCTGTTGCTGCATCAGCTTCCTCTCTTGGTTGTTTGTACGTTGTGATGTTCAGGTCATCAAGCTGCCCTTCTCCATCTCTGCCATTCGACTAAATAATACCGCCCCTTTCGCCATGAAGTTCAGCCCTCTTTTGTTCTCGCCGGGACTGGCGTGGTACTGGTAAGCCCCAACGCTCGAGAGACCACTGTCGTGGAGCCTAAGAATCTCGACGCAGTCTTCTCTTCCCTCTCGCCCCGGAAACGCCTTGCGAATAGAGATCCAAGATGTGTTTTGTCTCTAGTGCTAACCTCCCTTTCTTGCAATAGCATAGTAATATCAGTCTTTGCCGTCTTCATTCTCGGCGTAATTTCTCACCTCTACCGAACGGGCCATGAATCCATGGTTGGAGGCATCAATGACCCTCCTTCCGAAGCGATACCAGCCATCGTTTCGACAATCACTGCTGCCATATTCGTTTACCTTGTATGTTTCTACCGCGACGTACTCATGCCGCAATCACTGCGACCGCCCTTCGCCTCCCTGGACAAACCGTCGAGTCCGCTGACGTGTGATGTGCTTTAGGGTTTCATAGTCTTCTGCTGTAGTCAGGTGTACTTGGCAAGGAGGCAAGCTCGAAGAGGTGCGATTGCATTGTAGGAAGAAGTCGAACTCTGGGAACTGAATGGTCGATGAGCGAAGCTCACTGGGGTTTACGGCGTTTTTGTGCTGCATTTTGCGCTCTTATTATTACTCCATCATATTCGGGGTTAGGATACACTCGATTTAAAGTCACATGTTTCGCCGGTTCTTATCGTAGCTGTTGGATGTCCATCAGATCGTCGACATTTGGTAACGGCAACGAGGTCCCCAGCCTTGCTTGCGTGCTCTCACTTGCGGAGGGTGACGCAGGAACGGGGTTGGTCCTACGAGTTTTGCTTTCCTATGTACTGTGCCTGAGCGGGAGATGTGTTCTCTGTTTTGAGATAAGTTTCTAGATTCTCAATTCCATGTTTGGAAGTTTCGTCAGATTAGGTGGTGGTTTTATTTTTGAAATGAGCGCCTACTCATGGTAGGCTTATCTTGTGAAGCAGATGAAGAGCATGGGAATACTCCTGGGAAGCAGTCGCGCTAGGTGCAGGAATTGTTATTGGCAAGACGGCGAAATCTGGAAGGTGAATGCTGATCCCAGACCATCAGGGCCACATTGATGATAGCAAGAGCATGGCTACCGAGTACTACGTACATGTAGGAATCGAAGATCTCATCTGCCAGCGATGGCTGTCCCCAGAGCACTATTAAAGATACATGGGCGACGGACTAAAAATCAAAATCTTATTGGCCCTTGCAATACGTTTATACCCATCGCCTGAGCTGGATTGATATGAGCTCAGGTCAACCAATGGTTTGGGCGGCGTCACTCGCTGCACACGCAAATGAGATCCCAAAAGTCCGGTTCATGGTCGAGGTAAAAGGTCCGCGGGTACGCCACGATATAAAAAGTAAAAAGAGCCCAGTTAACTAACGGAAAAAAAAACCAAGTGTCCATTGTACCTTGCCCGCCCTCATTCAACACCCAACCAAACCGATAAAAATGGAGGAATAAAAAAAATACATGAGTGAAGTAACACACTGTTCTTCCCGGGGTTGAGCCACCAGTTTGCCGGAACGTTTCGTCGCATCATATCTCATCCGGTAAGTTCCATTGCCCAGGCAGTGACGCTAACAATGAGTCGATTACGAAGACTCATCATCGACAGCATCAGCCTTAGGCAGACTAATTAGCTCAGCATTCGATCAGTGAAATAGGTGTCGGGAGACTCACGTTGTACGCCGCCTTCTCATCCTCATATCGCTTCTTATCGGCCGCAGCCTTCGCCTCATAGGGGGCGCGCTGCTTCTCGTTCAGAGCCTTCCATCGTTCACCAAGAAGCTTGCCAACTTGGCCGAAAGTGATGCCAGGGTTCTCCTCTCGGACGTTCTCACGCTGCTCGTTGGCGAAGAACATGTAAGCCGAGAGACCACGCTTGGGGGCGTTGGGATCTAGCGCGAGTTAGCATCTTGGATCGCAATGAGCGCTGAATGTGCAGCACCTGCCGCCCGGGGCTCGGAGATTGGCCACACACCTTTCTTTCCCCTCCTGACGCGCTCAACCTTTCCTCCGCGCTTAGTGGTAGCCTTGGGCATTTTGATCTGGATGAATGTTAGCTGCAAGCATTCGCGCGATTATGGGTGTTAACCGTAAAAAGTGAACTGGAAAAAAAAGAACGACTGAATTTTGAGGAAATAATATTCAGGCATTTTGGGCAAGTAGGATTGTGGTGGAGACGCGTGTAAGTGGGCCAGGAAGTTGTGCTGGTATACAGCAATAGAGGGAAAAATGGAAGAACAGAGTGCATGCAATCTCGAACGTGAGATTGATACGTGTATTGCGCTGGGTAGGATACGTACGGGTTTTGTGGAAAGAAATTGTCGATGGAATCGAGTCTGTGGCCGAAAAACAACGATTTGGGAGCTTATTGCGAGAGCTTGGTTAGCTTGCAACTTCACCAGTAGAGCTCTTGATGGAGCTGCGCAGGTGCTGAGGCGATGATGCGATGGGAGAGGGTGATGCGAAAAGAGAAATCCGCGATCAATCTCTATCCCAAGCTTCGAGCGGGTCTGGATTGACGTTGCGCAGCTAGGAAGAGCTTGATCTGGGATTTTGCGACGGGTTTGCGGAGAATGCGACCAATTTTATATTTGCGTCGTCTTGCTGTTCGCGTTGGAAGATGCTGTGCGGTTTTGTATAGAGTCGGAGTGGGAGCTAGAAGTGACTTCTGTTTTGCTGGGGATGCAAGCCAAATGTCAAGTACTTACCAGTTGAAGTGTTGGTTGAGAGGTGGTGAATTTGTATGGGAGTTGGATTTTTGCTGGGAGATTTGTATGAGGAGGAGAAGAGGGGGAAATTTGTATGGGGGGAGGGCTCAGCACGCCTTTTTACTATGGGAGAGTGATTGCGGGCAGAAAGGTGGGCTAGGCTTATGTGAGTAGGAAGTGGTATGGGAGAGAAAGACCGGTTGCGGTGCGCGTTGTGTGTTGAACTTGTGTGGGTGGAAGGTACACACACTCCTCTGTGTACTATGTAGTATGTACGGGGTACTCTCGTACAGTATACAATTACAACCACAGCTTCGCACTATTACACTCCCGCTATTGCTGGCTTTAACGGCACTACGCCTGTCTGGTATAATTGTATGGTACATAGGCTGGCTGTGTGAAGGAGGGGAAGCGTGGATCCAAGTTGAGGCAATCAACACGCCTACCGTACGTCGTAGAGGAGAGGCGGTACTGGCCAAATCTTGACTGTGACCATCCAGGGTAGGTGTACCTCTATACTTCTTACGGTGCATTCCAGACATGTCATTGCGTGGGCTCATCTACTTCACACGGAAGAGAACCTGGGAAGGTACGGCATCTGAATGTACAATCCGAAGCAATCAAGTGGCTGGCACTGTCGTTTGGACTTACTGAGGTACACGCACGCAACACACTGACCCCTGGTGAAGCTCGAGGAACGACGGAGATCCATCCCCATCCCTCCTCATCAAAAGTTGAGAAGAGCATCTCGTCCTGCCAGAAGACATCAATTATCGACAGGAAAATCGAGATTTCTTTCTCACGAAGGCCTAATATCGACGATAAGTAACTTGACTTGAGGGCAGTAGGATGGCGCGATAGGATTTGCCCTATAAATTTCAGAAGAAGTTTAAGAGGGAGCCAGAAGGCACTCAAAGCCTTCGAGCTGGTGAAGGTAAGAGGAAAAAGAGGAGGAGGAAATGGACAGAGTTGGGGTGGCGGGGGACCTTCTGAAACCCCGTCACCACGGTTCGCCCATCTGACCCGCAGTTGCTCCCTTCCGGGACCCCCTCACTACTTTTGCGCACTCCTCAACTCCAAGCAACTCCGTTGCCATGTAGCGTATGAAGTAGCGCAACATGCGGGAATGGCATTGTTACTGTACATTGATGCCATCGCCCAAAACGCTTCCCAACCAAACGGCGGATTGGACAGACACATCAATTTGATCTTACACACGGTCTTGAGAGTTCAATACATGGCCTGACAGACTCTAGCGCTGCGCAAAACTGGCCCACGGCTCTCGAGTTCTCCGATCCTTTCCTCCCAGAGATACGATACACCAAGGGTGTACTTTGCGATAAGTACATAGTATTGTGTAGCAGAGAAGTCACCAACACTGTATACAACGTAGTCCCCCTACCTACCACGCAGGCAGGCAGTGCCAATTAATACACCTATTGCTAATATTTGCTTTATCTCGTTCTCGTATACCCAAGCTCTGAGCCCGCGATCTCACACAGCTTGCCACTTTGAGAACGTTCCGACTCGGTCTGTCTGCAGGCCACCAGAAAGGAGCACAATTAGCTCGCGCTCTGTGGAGGTTTGATAGGCTCCATTGCACGCAAGAAGTAATTTCAGCATGTTGTACCGCAAATCAGAACAGCGGAGTCTGTCCGCTTGAAGAGAAGAGGCCTTCGATATCCCAGAGGTTGCCAAGCACAACACGGCAAGGTCACCCAGCGCCTGATGTTTATTGCGCGTAAACGGGAGGTCTCGGGTAATGACCATTGTATAATTGATATGTGAACGGGGAAGTGAACAGAAAATGGTCTTTTCTGGCTTGTGGAAACGGTTTTGCAAGTGACAATGTTGTAGAGTGAACTCTCAAATCATCAAGAACATGCTCCGAGGACCATGTAAGTGATAGGCACTGAATCTTTGGGCATCAAAACGATTAACCACATCAAGATCTCTCATTTCGAAATTCGGGAAGAAAGGTATGCACCTAAGTCAACGATCCAACTTATAAGATTGGAGACCTTGATGGGAATCCTGGGAGTGTCTTCTTTGAAAATTCTTGTGGCGGCGTGTCGTCCCCGGGCGTCGGGGGCGTTGACCGAACCGAACCAAGCTTGACCTGAGCCAGTGGCATTCTGCGCACGTTACAGTTGGAATGGAACATCATGACAGAGCGAATGGTCTCAACCAACAGAGAACGGACTGTGGGCCACGAAATGGTACTGCCTGCATCAAGACTCTACGACGTAACGCTTTCTAGCATATCCGAGATATACAGGACCACCTCCGTGTTTTCTTTTGGAAGACTAGCGCAGGCATATTGATGACACTGTTGAGGGGCGAGATGCTCGAAACGGAAAGGGGTACTTCATTCATGCAGGGGCTAAATGTACTTGCTATATGGAATTGTAAGGTACTGGTACATTGCCGGCTGTACCGTTTGGACGAGGAGCGACACCCAGGCAAAGCTGAGGGTGTCTTGTTTGAGGGAGACTGTTCGTCAATGCTCACACCCCTCAACACTGCAAGTTGTGTCGCAGTCTACGCACGAAGAGGAGGGAAAGTGGTTGGTGGGAAGTCCTCCCCTTTGTCGACTACCCGATGGTCATGCAAACGCAGGCTGCCCTCTATTAATCCTTCATCATTTATTAGGATACGAACACGGCAACTCCTGACATTGACAAGTTTCCTGTCGCTTTCCTCATTGAAGGGTACTTGTTGACACGGTCTGGCATGTCCAAGCCCATGCGAAGAGCCTCTTCACGTGAAGTACTTCGAGTACAAGTAGGAAATCTGAGAACCTTGATGTATCATCCCGCTCATGGAGATTGAGAGAGAGAGGGAGAAGGGAATTTGGGCATTTGAGCCCTCTTATTTCCGGGTTGCTGAATCCTGCCCCAAGTTAAAATCAATATTTCTGAGAAGAGGTTCCTTCCGTGTGGTGGTTGGCGTTCTCTGTTCAGTTCCCAGACGTGACCGAACACTCCCATGCTCAAAGCTATATTTGGAGAATCAGGTCCTGCCCAAGAATGACGAAGAAAAAGTACTTAGATATTCAAGGATGGGGCAAAATTGCGACAGGAAGACTCCAGCAGGGCATGTACAAATCTTTTCTTTGCAAAATGCGCCCAGTGGGCTCCACCCCAGCTGCCTCCCGCATTCAATTTTGTTTTGACTTTCCTCTGAAGGAAATAAACTGTGCGCACCAATCACCTGCTGACTAAGACACGTATTTTGTCGCGCTTCCTCTCTGCCACAGTCCTCTCTCCCCCAATTCCTCCCTAAGGTTTCTTTGAAGAATGCTTGGGACTGTGCGACACAATTCTGTTTACGATTGTTTCCATGTGTTAAGATTGATGTCCGCCACAATGCAATCATCACGTCGCCTTTGCTACAATTTTCCACATAAACCTAAAATGGAATAAAACGGGCGACGCGAGCGGGTTGGGGCTGAAAATATTCGAACACTCACCCTAGTCAGTCCTTAACAGAAGAAGAAAAAAATCTAGCAGTGTGGGATAGTGATGTTGGAGGAAGTCGCAGAGTCAAGACAACTTGCACATAGCCCAAGATAACCCTCAGAAGGAGCACGATTACATCCATGGGCATTTCTTTCACTGGTTTTAGGACCAAGTTGGTCAATAGAAGGTGCGATGACCATGTTGTGAAACCGGCGGGCACTTCTGCGAGTCGAGGCTCATCTTAGGAAAGTAAACCTGAAGTTGCAAACGCTTGGGTTATTCATTCTCTTCAGGATCAAGAACCATTTCTAGAAGGTCCTGGTCTTGGGCCCAGGCGATACCACTACCAACTATAACTGCGCTTAAGGTGCCTTTGATGACTTTCCATCTCTGCCTGCTCTCTTTGACCTCCTCCTTGGCCTGCTCCATCTCCGCTTCCAGCTCAGAACCTGCGGAAGTGCCAAACTTTCTGTGATTCGCCGCCTCAGCCAGCTCCAGAAGCTCTGACGTCATGGCAACATTGTCGCGCGATATGTGGAGAGTTTTGCTCTGTACCTCTGACAGGCCGTTCCAAGTCTGTTGAAGGTCGTTGTATTGCTTCGCCAGAACCGCCGAGGTAGAGTCACGTTCTCTGACGTAAGGTAGAATATCCCTGGGTCGGTGTGAGTTACGTATAATCCTCCTCCCGTCCCTGAGAGTATACGGGGAAAACATACATTTCCAGCGGCGAAGTATCAGCCCTGTGGTGAATGGCCTTGAGAATTGGTGTCACCATCAAGACATTGTCAACGACATTCCTACTGAGGGTATAGGAGGATCTCGCTTGAAGTAGTGTAGTTTGGGCAGAGGACATGTCTTGACTGCCGCTTTCTGCTTCTGGCAATCTTCAGCATCATATTTGCTAGTTCGGCCCGATTGTGCGGATAGTATTACCTTCTCCGTATGACCGATGTGCTTGAAGGAGGGCCAACTCCAGCTTGAGTTCTTGCAGCTTGTCATACAGCTTCAAGATTTCCTCCTCGGTTTTTGACAAGGGTAATACTGGCTTCACCCAGGTCTCAGTCTTGTCGGGGTAATGTTTAGGATTCGCGTTCATTCTTCCAGTCTACTACTTCCTTGAGCGTCAGTGGGCGAACGACGATATGGAAACTGGCCTGGTTGGTTTGGTGTCCATGCAGCAACTACGCACTCGTTTTACTATCTAATACTCGAACTGATGACCTTGAATGATAGCTCGATGTTTGGTTTAAATTCAGAGTTTGCGTGAGAGCCAAGGCGAATGGCTCCAGATTAGGTTTCGTGGTCAAATTCCTAGCAATGGCTGTCGTAACAATAACCTTACGCGAAATTCTTCTGGTAGCATTTGCTGGCGTATGGAGAGGATGGTGTAGTGAAAGTTTCCAGTTGTTATGGTGTTTGGATTCAAAAGTGGACCCGAAGACGGGATCTCTGGAATTCTGTCTGCAGCTGACAAAGCGCTGAACCTGGGAGGTGACAAAGCAACAAAGACGCCTGGCGGGGCTGAGAAATAAACAACGGGTGCTCGCCAATCATAAGGCTCGTTTTCACTGGGTCACGAGGCGGCGTCATGCCGGAGCCCAGGATCTCGACTTAGAGGAGACGTTGTGCCTGCCTGCAAATGGGAGTCGGCGAGACAGAGGTCATTTCACCCATCATTAATACGCTCCGCTACGCAGGATTGACCCCCTTAACAGATCTCTCCATAAGAGTTCCTCCAAATCTCGAAGCGATGGAAAGTATATGATCAATTTTACCTGCTGATATTCCACTTGTCGAAGCTTGCCCTTTAACTTGAACTTGGCATCTCCAGGCTGCCAATGCAGTAGCTTCTTTCGACTTTTCCCGCCGTGCGCCGACCCCCCCATTCCGCCATCCTATTTCTTCCGCCCCAAACGTACATGCCTTGAAAAAAGATATGTATTGCGATGGCTTCCGAGGTGCTCGTCGCCCACACGGGGCAGCGCTTCCAGGTAGACACGACGCAGTTCACTTCGTAAGCGGCACCCAGTCCCCTCTCGATGAACCTCTTGCTGATAATATCTCCTCCTCGCATAGGATCGATGAACTCAAGGCATGGGTAGCGCGCCAGAGTTCCATACCATTTCAGAAGATTGTTGCATTAACGCCGGAGGGACGTAGTTTGAGGATCCAGGGTCTTCACACTGAGGCAAGTTCGGCCACTGTTCTCTTACTTCGTTTTGTTCTTTCTTGGCTAACTATTGAGATCAAATAGAGAGAGATATGCATATATGATATCCGAATTACTCAGCCGACACCCTCTACCAATGCGCTCCCTGCTGTACCCGAGTATCCCGTCCCGAAGCGATATACGGTCCCTCCAGCGCCAAACTCGATAGGAGACATCAAGGCTATGTCCGCGTGGCAGGAGCTCTACAAGGAACGTCGTGCATGGGCTCTCGATGTGTCTCAAGAATGCTCCCATATGAATACTGCCACCCAGGAAAGATACAAAGAGATAGACGCGATGGTCAAGTGTTTGGATGCAGCTGTTGCGAACCTCGAATTTTCCGTCAGACAGATCGAGCCCAAGTACGCGGAATTGAAAAAATGGATGGAACCCGCACTATCCGAGCACGAGCAGTTGGCGTCTAATTGGGAAAGCTATCTTGAGCTGGCACGCGCCATTCCGATATCGCACCAAATGGTGAAGTTCATGACGTCCAAGGACGTCAGACCAAATCGAGCCAGTCTAGTGGACTTGATTGACATGGATACCGCAAGGAAAGCGGGCCGCTTGGCGCCAACGTCCTTGCGTAAGTTCAATAGCAAAGCTAGCGAACTTGATAAGACTGCGTCGCAGATGTACCGGTTCCTCCAGGAGCTCGGCGAGGATTTTGATAAACTTGTCAGTCGGTCTACCTTCTTGCGCGCCGGCGAGTCGGTTCAGCTGCAGCAGGATATCGAGGCTCTGGTGAAGAAGATCGATTCCGATTACCAGCTCGTTTTAGAATATAGCCCCTCCCAAAGAGATGTACTCCAGGCATCCAAAACGGCGTCGATTCACACGGAGCGATTAATACCGAGTTTGAAGAAACGTGCAAAGGATATGGACGACATGGTCCAATATGCCACAAACGCCCGAAACACCATTGCGATAGATTCTGCCGGATTCATGCGTTCGATTACAGAGGTCACTTCGCTCCACGCGAGTGTCAAGTCCCAGATAACTGTTCTTAATCAGGCCGAGGAGGACATGACGACATTTGACTATCTCCGTCTCATCCACCAGCTCCCGTACATGTACGCTTCATTCGTCGCCGAGGCCGTACGTCGTCGAGAGTGGTCCGAGAAAGTTAAATCCGACTCTTCGACGCTTGCAAATACGATGGCCGTGTTCCAGGACGAGGAGGCAAAGAGGCGTCGAAAATGGCAGAAGACGGTTGGCAGCACTTACGGCAGAGACAAGTTCGACGCGAGCACTCTTGGTCTCGAAGTTAATCTCCTTGGCGAAGAAGACCCTTGGCCTTCGATGACCAAGCAGGACATTGAGGCTGTTATCGAATCTTTGAGAGCCCAAAATGCCGAGTCTGCTGTTGTCGAAGATGTAATCAAGCTTCTCAATGAACTCAATGCGCCGACCAAGCAGCAATCTAAGCGAATAAAGGCGTTCAAGAATGGTAGCATCCATGAAGCCGCGCTTGGTATTAGCGGGCTGCTGATGCGAGGTGATGATGATTTAATCAAGTCGCTTCAGGAGGATAAGACGAAGCTAGAGAGCAAGGTTAAGACGGCAGAAAGTCGCATTCGAAGGCTGGAGGACTTGTTGCACAGGCAAAGTCAAGCATCTCGCCCTGGCCTGGGTAATATTTTCCAGGTTCCGAGTTCCGATTCTACTTCTTCGATCAAGCCGTCATTGAAGATTCCAGATGGAACTGAGACCTTGCTCTCAAGGATCGCTGCTCTAGAAGCCGACTTGAACGCTGAAAAGCAGCGGGCGGTGGCCATTCAAAAAGATTTGGTTGCTCAAAACACACTGAATGACAATATGAAAGAGCAGATGGAAGAAGCTAACTCGACCAAGAAAGACCTCCTTGAGAATATGGAAGCCCTTAAGCGCGAATTCGTCGAGGAGCGCAAGTCCTTCGAATCGGAGATCAAGGGGCTTCATGCCCGCCTAGAGGATACCGAGGTTGAAATCGAACACTTCGGGGAATCGAGAGAACATGAGAAGGCATCCTTGGACGAGAAGATCCTTGAACTTCAAGATGAAATCGCCCAGTTAGAAAAGGAGAAGAAGGAAGTAGTCCTTAAAACCCAGGGCCAAGTCGAATTCCTCCGGAACGAGTCCCGAATTCAGAGAGACCGTAACGAAGCTCTGGAGAAACAGGTGAGAACGCTCGAAGAGGAGGTCAAGAACGCTGCCAACGCCCACGAAGAAGCCGCCGCCGCAAGCGAAGAACGGCTTCGAAACCTTCAAGACGTATTCCGCCAGCTTGCGCCTCAGAAGGCTCTCCCCGATGCCGTCGGTGATCTTGCGCATGTTCTCTTGGCCACTGCGTCCAGTGTCATGACTAACGCGCAGGAGACTAAGGATCGTATCTGCTCTCTGGAATCCGAACTAGCACAAGCTCGGAAGACTGTCAACGAACTCCGAGGCGAGGTGCGCGAAACATCCTCAAAACTAGCTGAGGAAGTATCAACCTCGTCACGACTCCAGGCCAACTTGGAAGATGAGCGAGTTCGTTCGGAGCGTCTAAGTGCCGATCTTTCGGAGGCCAAACAGCAACTCGCCCAGCTACAGGTTCGCATTGCCGATAGAGAGACGGGATCGGAATCACTTCGCAAGGCCCTCGAAGAGCGGGAAGAAAAGTTCGCGGCCCTTCACCAGGAGTTCACATCGAAGCAATCTGAAGTCGGCAGGGCCGAGGAAGAGCTTCATCTTTTCAAAGAACGGCTGCAAGAATCTCAGGCTAAAATTGGAAGTCTTACGCGCCGAGCAGAAGCGCGGGCAGAACGCGCGAAGAATTTGACACAGCGCATCTATACGCAGAATGACCGGCTTTGTCGCCTCCTAGAGAAGCTAGGCTTCTCCGTCACGCGTGAGGGATCTACGATGACCGTTCAGAAGGTACCTCGTGCAGAACGGGCTCTGCACATGCAGAATACAACGGAGCTCTCTGATCCCGCGTCTCCAAGCGCTCGTCGCTCTTCAATACTACCCGGCAATACATCTCCAGATGGCTCTCAGCTTGAGTTGCTCTACTGGATGAATGCCAGCGACGAGGAAACAGAGTCAGAGAAATACTTGGCTTTCATGGAAACCCTGGGAGGTTTCGATATCGACTTATTCTCGGAAACCCTATTCCGACGCGTGAAAGACATGGAACACCTCGCGCGCAAATTCCAACGGGAGTCTCGTGCCTACAGGGACAAGGCGCATTTATTGCAGCGCGAAGCACACGAGAAAATAGCCTACAAGAACTTCAAGGAAGGCGATCTTGCGCTTTTCCTACCGACTCGCAATCAGAGTTCAGGGGCTTGGGCATGCTTCAATGTTGGATTCCCGCATTATTTCCTTCGCGAACATGATTCGCACGGGTTACGAAACCGGGAGTGGCTGGTAGCTCGGATTTCCCGGATTCAAGAACGAGTTGTTGACTTGTCGAAGAGTGTGCAACCGCAAGGTGATGTCGACTCTTTAACTGAGGAGGGTAACGATAATCCCTTCCAATTATCAGACGGCTTGCGATGGTATCTCCTAGACGCGCACGAGGACAAATATGGCGCTCCTTCTACACCAGGTCTAGGTAAATCAACTGTTGCGGCGAATAAGGTTGAGGCAGTAGCTGATATGCGCGCCCGATCGGGGACTATTGGCAAGGATAAACAGCGGCTGAGCCAACACAGCATTGAAGGAGTGAGCAAAACGCTTTCAAAGAGCCTTGAGAGTCGACGAGGCAGCACGAGCTCGAGAAAGACTCTTCCGTTCGCAATCGGTGGCGGCGGGCTTCTGAAGGGCACACCCCTTGCTAGCGAGACGAACTCTCTCCGTGCCGCCGCCTCCGAAACTGCATCGGTGCGGAGCCCTCCTCGCCCCGGCGCGCACATCGAGCCAAACGATGGTGAAGCACCAAGCCGTGCTGCTCACGGAAAAGGCAACGCCGATGGAGACGGAAAGTCGGCGGAGCAGACAGGGACTCCAGAGGTACGAAACGACATCGATTCCCTTCTTGGGCCAACATAATGAAAGCTGATTCTGGGCGGTCTTTTCTTCTCGTTCCTCGTCCCCTAGGCCAGCACACCACGATTAGGTCGAGAGCGAAGCTCGACATCAGTAGAAAGCCCGACCAAGAGGAGCGTCGTCTTTGAGTCGCTTTGGAGTCTAGATCTTAACTACGCGAGTCCATCAAAGAAACGATAGGGAGAGAATTGATGGAGAATTTGACTCAAAGGTCATTAGAAACACCTGGCCGATCATGGGGTAATAAGAACGGCAAATCTCATTTCTTTTCATATTTTTTTTTTCTCTTTTTTCTTCCTCTCTCATAACATCAACTCTGTATTCCGAGCAGGAGTTATCTGCGTCACTTAAAAGGGGGGCTTCTACTGAAGCCTACTGCTTGCGTTCATGGATTGAGATTTGAATCATAGACGGATGTCTATGTACAGACGGCGTTAGTGCTCTAATAGACTTGTCACAAATAGAGGGAGTTATTGTCTCGATTCAGGTCGTTCTGAGCATCATGGATGACTATGAGCAACACACCACTCAATTGATGCCATTTTACTTAATACTGCTTGCCGCCCGCGATACCTGAAGGGATTTCTGGTCTTGTGAGAGTTGGTCGCCAATATCCATCATCGGTTGCATCATCGTCAAGACCTCAATGTGAGTGGCGTGGAAGTTGGGTCCGCCACATCACGCCTTCGCAGCCATTTCCACCCTTATTAGGAAAGTATACCTAGTTCTGGACAAATAGTATTATACCGAGGTATGCTGATGCTATTTCAAGGGAGGCAACTAAGGGAAGGCTCCGACCAATGAGCCCGTCTTCCTGCTCGAGATTACAATATGCATGAATTGTGACTGGCATCCTTCCCGTTGGTTTTGCAGGGGGTATTGGTGGCCGAACCCCGGGTGGCTTGTTGGTCGAGCTGGGGTGTTTCCGTGTCAGGCTCACCGAGGGCGCGGGTGAGGCCCATCCCCCACACATTATCTGCTAATACTCGGTATGTAAAACTTCGTTAGGGTCGTGTCGGGAAGACATGACCACAAGACAGCATCGAATCACGGGTAGAAAATTTCTTCTAAAATGTGGAGAAATGGACTGGTATGGGTTGATGCTGGCAGAGCTGTTAAGTGTAGTCACGCGACTGAGGATGTTGAACAAAGTCTCAATATTTTTCTCATAAATATCGATGGATTTGCTTTGATGAAAGGCCAGGTTGTGATGTATCTGAGGCCGAGGGTCACGCCGCTCCCGTACGAAGTAGGTTGAGAATTGTCAGGATTTGTAGACGGTGGCGACTCTTTCCATGTTTCTAAAGGACGTCAGTGGACATACTCCGGAGAAACAGCTTGAGCAAGACGTCGACATCGACTCTCGCAGTTGTGGAATAAACCGAAAGACAAAAACTCGCAGTGTCCCATCCGCACTTTTGTACTAGTTTATGCTTGGCCCTTCGTACACTAAGAAGGCGACTAGTCTCCGGCGTGGAGCCCTGGCGATTACTTTCTTTAGAAGTAATTCCGAGGCGCCTCTTTGACGAGAAGCTCTCTATTCCTGGTAGCGTGAATCCATCGATAAACCGAAGATTTTTTTTCTTTCTTTCCGACAGAACTCAGAGCAGTTTGATTAACCGTGTTGCCTGCGCGGCACATAGTTTTTGGGAAAAATCAAGACCAATACTCCAATGTTGCATGCGGATTGACCCCCACGCCGGCTGAAGGCTTGGCCTTATTTCCTCACCTTGAGACGGGAATTCGGCCTGCAGGAGAAATGAACAGTCGCCGAATTGAGAAACTGGAAACCGCGGGCAGAGACCACAGCCTCCAGGGGAAAATACGTGTGAATACTAATACAATATTGTCTTTGTTTCCTCCGATCCACAACAGCAAAGGAGTCGGTTTGTTTGATCTTCGAAGTAGGGATGGTGGTTTTGCGCGAACCTTTGGGTTCACCGTTCACCGTTCACCCGAGGCTCTCTCGTGCTACCACCCCAAAGTACCTTCATATTTGATATTATATGATCATATCCTCTCTTGCGCCTTCACTCTATGTGGAGGTAGTTGGAACTAATGCCAGCCTCGGCCGGTGTGCCCACTTGAGGTACACTGCACTTTAGCGTCGTGTATTGGTGGTTCGAAATTTGCTTGGTGCTTGACGCTTTCGTTGGCGCGAAACTTGCACGGTTTGGTGAAGCTAGAACTTTGAGGAGGGTATCGTCGGAATGACTCTTCTCGCATCAATTGGTGTGTTTGGCCCGACGCTACAAACAGTAGTCAGACACTAAAATAGTGTTCGAGACGCGTGGGTCAGAGTGCATGCGTATCGATGCGTGGATGCGTGGATGCGTGGGTCTGACCCGATCCGAAGTCGACGATGGATGAGGATGGAGCTTGGGATCAAATCATTTTGATGCAGCTGTGTGGACTGGCTTGGCTCATGGCCCACATCAGGAAGTATTTCGTACTTATTTTCCTTCCTCGGTGCTTCTTTTTCTCTTCCGTAAACGAATAAGGTTAATCAATAGAAGTGAAAAAAAGAAGAAAATCGGTGTACATTATTTCCCAGAAGAAGGCCACACCGAGATGCCCGTACATCTCCAAGGGCATCAAGAGTAAAGCCGAGGGACGAGGTTATTCATCCCCAGTCAAACCAGCCAAACACCAGATACTTCCCCGCCGCAAATCAGCCTCTCCAGGGCTGCTATTCCTGTCGCAATCCAGAGCCCTTCCAGGGGTCCAGGGAGTGGTCTGGGGTGAGCCTGGTGATCAATCAATGGGCATGTGAGAACGACCCGGCCTGGTCCCATGTCCCATGTTCCCAAGCCGTGCCTCGAGATTTCGCACGAAGGAACTCGTAGTTCGAAGTACTGAGTCAGTTTACATTGAGTCAATTGCTACTTGTAACTACTTCTTCTACTTTGGGTCGCATACTGTCAATACACAATTACGAAGTATTACGAGATGTTGGACTTAATTGTGGGTGGTGGGCAGGAGACCCCCACACCAAGCGTCCACATTCGGCAACGGGGATCGAGCACAGTTGAAGGGTTTCTGGGACAGGACACAGCCAAATGCGATTTCAAACCCCGGAATATTACCGTTCACAGTGGGTTCACCTGCCTTGCTGTAACTATATCGATGTAGCCCCCTGTAATAGCACACATCTGAGACCGAGTGATCAAGTGCTGGTACTTGGAGTCTCAAATAGCCCGCAGCGTAAAATGACGTGGGGTAGTCGTACAGGTACCGAAACCCACAACGCCCTGACGGCAATCTACAACATTGAACATCGATGGTATCCAAGGACCATGATGGCAGGAGCAACTGGATCACCAAAGAGGACCCCGAAACACCCAAACTCCCACCATTTGGCACCCCTAAGGATAGCATCAACTGAATCCGCTAGCAGCTACTTCACAGCGTGCCCGGCACCAGCACGACCAAGTGTACCATAATGCCAACATCGGACAGTTCGATTCTTCCTGCTCTGTGCCCCAGGCCTCTGTTCCGTGCACTACTTCGTACACCACTCTCCACTAGCCTGGCAACTCCTCCTCCTCCAACACCTCCAAATCCTGCCACCATCGCTCTCCTCCCTCATTTTCCCGTAATTTCTTTGTGGGCCCCCCTCCTCTTTAGCGTTTTCCGGCCCCTCTCTTTCCCCTTTGGATCTTTTTTCCCTCCTTCCCTCCCTCTCCGTCCAGAGGCTTTCGAGAATTTCTCGAGTCCTCCAGAGGCCATTCTCTCGACAAAGATATTTCTCACCATCATCGCCGACGAGAATTCAGCTCTCCGGTCATCGGTTTTTGTCGTGGCCTCTTATCCCAGCCATCTATCTCCTCAACCTCGGTTGAACCCGAAAACTGGGTTGATCGATCAATCCGTCGCGACCTAGCAACTACCAGTGGCGTCTTTCGTATTTCCGAGTTCGCACAAAGCGAATCCCGACTATCACGTCTGACGGTTGGGAAGTCTTTAATTCTCGAAAGAAAGAGAGGGAAGATATAATAAAGGTCACGATCTCGGGGAGGAATGAAACACATTTTGTGTTATAATTCGGAGAAAAAAGCTTAGATCGGACCCTCGTTGAGATTCGCAACAACCCCAGCCGCCCGACGACCGAGCAGTCGAAAACCCGTCACGCAGAGAACCCCGCCCTTTCATCTCTCCCCTGACCTCAGCATCAGTTTCTTTGTGCCGTCGGTCAGATCGATCGCATTTGACCAGCACCCTAATTTTGTCCGGTCCTGACGTCCACTTGCCTGGTCTGGCGGAGAGCACATAGTAGCAAATACTAGCCATCTCTCTCCATTTGATCAATTATCCCGCCACCGAGCACCGCCATTCCACTTCCCCGTACCAACAGTGGGAATTCTCGCCATCATTTTAGCACACCTTTCTCCTCCTTATTCTTCGTCTCCTTTTTAGGCGTACGCGCGATATCGGCCAAATGGCCATGATGGACTCCTCTGGGTGGAATCCCCAGGACCAGCCCATGGCGTCAACCACGGATGATGACTTTCAGCAGTTTCTCGAGATGCAGGGCATGTCAAATATGGGCGATGGCTTAAATTTCGATTTCCAGTCCTTCCAGGACTCCTCCAACACAGCGATGCTATCGCAGGCACCCCGTGAGCAAATGGATACATCAATGGGCGGTACGGAACCTTCTCTTGTCATACCTACGACAGCCGGCTTGAGCCAAGGGCAGATAACTACCATAACTACTGGAGCGAGTCACGGCTCCATCCAGGCACACATTGCTCACATGCCGCCCACTCCAACCGACGCCATCTCCGAGATCGACGCCCAAATTCAATATCTTCAGCAGCAAAGGCTTCAACAGCAGCAGCGACAAGCGCGCGAACACCAGTCAACGTTCTACAACGGTCGAAATCATGTAATACCGCCGACTCCTCAGAGTCTGGAGATCCAAGCTGGGACCGGGCAATTCTTCTCCCCCGTGGAGACTCCCATGTTCGACAACCGTGCCCACTGCATGAAGGATACTCAACAAGAGGTAAGCGGACCGCATGCCATCGTCGCCTTGTGAGCTTTCTTCCAGCATGCTGATTAAATTCTCGAACAGATGGCCTTCACCCCCCTTGTTTCGCCAGCCGTGACACCTTTAGATCCTCATTTCAATGTCGACTCGACTTTTGCCCTCCCCGGCACATACTTTAGTCCTCTAACATCTCCAGCCCTCCATGCCCAAAACGATCCCGGCGTCTTTTATGGCCAACAGCAGATGCAGCAACCGGTGGTTAACACAACGTCTCCCGTCGAAATGGATTTGGAGACGCCGACGCCGACGGGTCCGATTTCTGACAGCACTAAGAAGCCGCGGAAATCAGCCACGAAGACCGGCAGAAAAGTGAATGTTCGCCAGTCGCCAATCGCGAAGCCTCAACGGCGGAAAACCACCAGCTCCTCTATTGTCAACCAAGTGCTTAACGAAGCGGTGGAAAGCCGCCTCACTTCGAGCCCTAGTGTTCTAGCCAACCGCCGGGAAGACACTGATGAGAACAGTTCAGTCTCCCCAGAAGCTCTTTCAGATATGCCTCCGCCTCCTTTACCCCCTCCGAAGGCAAGCAGCAAGAAGGCAAAACCCACCGCCTCTTTACCTCTCGCAGCGATGCCCTCGCCAGCAACCCCGGCCTCCCTCATGAAACTCCCCGCATCTTCGAGTACCGTTAAAGTCATTCCCCCTGTGAGCAATCACAGAGGACAGGCCTTGTCAGACCCTATGGATACGTTCTTCCAACTTCCGGATTCAGCCACCGAAATCCCAGAAGACCAGCCCTCCCCCAATGATGCCCAGACGCAAGAGCAAAGACAGTCAACGGCGAGAGAATCAAGTGCAGGAAAGACACCGTTGATGCAAGCCCTGCCGTCGCCATCTTTTGCTAGGTCGGGGACGATATCGGCGAGCCAGAGCCCAATGCTGGCACCCGGCGGCTCTACCCCCGCGGCTCGGAGGACGCCACAACTAGGACCTCGCGGGAGCAAGAAGAGGACGGGTTCCGTGACGGCATCCCCCGCCCTCCTGCCTAAGATCTCGCCAAATATAAAACCTCTTTTGCCTGGCGCCGGAGACGAGTCCCTGGAGGATACGGCATCCCGACTACTAGCCACCAAATCCAACTACCAAAATATTCTCGAGGGCAACAAGGTCCCCGGTGTTTCTTACCCGAGCGAGCTGTCGACGAATCTCACATCCAAACGCACGTCGCACAAGATTGCGGAACAGGGACGCAGAAATCGCATCAACTCGGCTCTGCAAGAGATCGCCTCTCTATTACCGAAGGGAAGCTCCAAAGACGGCAAGAGCAGTGACGATGCGGACGGCAGCGGCGAAAAGAAGGATGGGAAGTCGGGCGTTCCCAGCAGCAAGGCGAGCACGGTGGAGATGGCGATTGAGTACATCAAGCAGCTAAAGAGGGAAGTGGCCGAAGCTACCAAACGGGCAGAAGAGGCGGAGAGAAAGCTGGGAATAGGTGGAGTGGAGGGCAATGGACAGTCGGAGCTAAGTAGGTCGGCCAACGAAGTGGAGAGAAGCGCCTTGTCAGGAGCTCCACAGAATGGGGAGCACGCTACTTAGGGTAAGGGGGAAGAGTTGTGGGTTATAGCTGGCATGAGTTGTGGTTTTATCTCTCGCGAAATGGAGGGAGTGGTTACGGTTTCTAGATTTATGACATGACATCGGTGAGGAGAAGGATTAAAGGATGGGGGAGTGATTACTATTTCATGGGCTAGAAATTGTGTGTTTACTGGCGTCTGGCGGATGAGGGATGTCGTTGAGTTGAAAGCTGCATTTGATCTTTTGGCTAGTGATGGAGATTCCCCAGGCCTGCTCTGTAATATTGAAGTATGGATAATTCAGATCCTTTTGCTCGACTGTATTAGAACTTGGAGCTGTTGGATGAGAAAAGCATGAATTTCATTTTCATACCAGACCTAATATACACGATGTTGGCCGTCGCAAGAGTGGTAGGTCCATCTAGACAACCCTTTATATGTCAAGATGGATCAACATACACTTTCTTTGTTTAGTCTTACAACACGACACATGGGAATACCCAACGCTTGAGATTGCCTCAACTCAACACACAGATAGACAAGGAACCCTGTAAGAGGGTATATTCCGAATCAATTCTTAAGACATGAAGCTTCTCGAATTATCTCCAACCCCCCCAGACGAAAGAAAGTTAAAAAACACCCAAGACCTCACGAAGGAGGAGCATCAATAGCGGAGGTCCAGCACAGACAATACCCATCTTCCACCACCATCATCAGCTTCGGTTTAACAGTTAAGCAGGAGTAACCCATGGATGCTAGGGGTTGCTTCCATCCTCCTTCCCACCTTTCGCGCCTTCCAGAGCCCCGACATCCATCTTCTCCATGATCTCAAGCACAAGACTCAAACTCTCCATAAAGGAATTCGTCGCAACGCGGAGCATGCGGTTCGTAGTGGCGCGGTACTCTACCCTCAAGACGGATTTATCTGTTTGGTCGTCTTGAGCCGGGGCAGAGGTGGGAGGATTCGCCTGGTCGAGGGTGAAGGAGCGGCGGACGAGCGGGGAGAGTTCTTTGTCGACGGCAATGGCGTTGAGAGCTATTGAGGCGAGGCGGTGGGTTGGGAAGGGGATGGAGAGAGATCTGTGAGGGGAGTAAACATCCAGCGCGAAAATCGAAGGGGAAGATGAGGGGGACTGACATTGAACAGGGGAAGGTTTGGTCTGCCATCTTCTCTCTTTCCTTTGCTTTTTTCCAGCTTTCTTATATATTTTCCAGGTTTGCGCTTCGGTTAACTCTCTCTCGTATGGTTGGATCCTTTCTGTAGCAGCGTTCGGGTATGTATGTACGATTACAAGTACCTGACGCCGCAGCGATCTACTAATGTCACTTTTTCCTGGGTCTGTATTATTTTCACAGGACTCAGAGTTGATCTCGTCGAAACGGATCAATTCCTTCGACATGAATCACCGTCATTTCATGGTGGGGGCGGGGCTTGCAAACCAAGGAGGGGTGCAATTGATTGATAGATTTCTGCTGTGGCTTGACACTATCAAGACCAAGCCACATTCGATTGCTATAACTTAGGCTTGTGGTAGACATGCCAGAAGCAACTCTCTTGATCTAGGACAAATGTTCTGTTTTCAACACTCCGTGTTGCGGTAGGTTTTGTCTCATGGTGCATGTAAATCCGAAGTGGCCTTTATTTATATTATTTTTTCCACATTTTTCCATATTTTCCATTTTTCCCTCCACGCCATTCAATGCAGGACACACGCTGCTTATGGCTGCTTTGTCCCATGACGCTGCTCTGGTGTATCTAACCATGTTCCGCCGTTCAAGGCAGAGTCGACGTAGAGCTCTCCTCTAAACGCTGGCCATCTTTCTCATTCGCCCTTTTGTTCTCCTTCGCCTCTATCCTACGCCATGCCAACCCGATGCTGACCAGGCATGCCAACCCGGCGCAGACCGCGGGCAAATACTAAACGAAACAAAACGTCAAGGTTTAGAGTCAGTTTTCTCGTAGAATCGACATGAATATTGGGATCAAGGAGAATATAGAAATGGTAACTCACAAACATCTGCGTTAATGCCTTATTATACGCCATCAACAACCCGGGCAGGCGATCAGGCGATACTAAACCCCTGATATTAGTGGCGCCGGCGTGCAATACCGATCCGGCGTCCTTTTCGGGAGCGTACTGCTCTAGAAGGTCGGGAAGGTAGCTTTGAAAGATTATCTGGCTGACCGAGATGGCGACTGCGATGCCTAGGTTCATGAAGAGGTTAACTACTGCGAGCCCGGTCGCGGCCTCCTCGGCGGGAACTTCTTCTTGGACGGATACTACGGGCTGGCCGGGAAGTTAGCAAGTTTCAAGGGGGAGAGGGG